>JAULKM010108848.1:0-23546 GCA_032355605.1 Rubia tinctorum
CGACATAATTTGAAATAAAATTAAAAAATTATATATAAATAATTAAAATCGTTGTATAAAGTTAAAATTAAACACATTCCATAAATATAATTAAAAGTTAAAGAAAATATAATATAAACAAAAATTAATAAAAATGTTTTCACTTAGATATCAACGTTTAACTAACAAATCTGTTACTTTAACTGAGGAGTTCTTACAAATCTTCCAGTCTATTAGTGTGTAGATTATTCTGTTAGTTTCTCAGATAAAATCCATGATTATCTGAATGAAAATGAGATGTATATAATTGGGTGGGGATGGTTTCGAGGGCCTTTTATAATTAAAAGTATGCGTGAAATAAAGGTTGAGGTCTAAAGGAGTGGAAAAAGTAGCGGTGGAAGAAGTTTATACAAAATTAAATTAGATTAAAAACCATTCTCACAATTCTATCTCTGGAATTTTCTCTCCACCATCTATCTAGCTAATAGAAACGAAACGGTAAAAAGCTATCAAACACCAGTCTCATCACTGGCGTAAACTCTGCGAAATCTACCGTAAAAAGCCCAAGTACACAGTTCCATGGCTGCTCCTCTCTCTGGAGGTAGCCTACTACCGTCCCAAATTGCTCAATCTAGGCCCCAATACTCCTCGCTATGGGGAGAAACTTATAAATAGATGAAGGATTGAGAAAACAAGACAAGTGACATTTAGAAACTAAAAATGATTGTACACAATTACTCAGAGCTAACTTAAGCATTGCAAAATTTACCCTAGATCCAATCCGAGATGTTCTTGCAGGATAAAAGTACCTTTCATCAACCAGAGACCGGAGTTATCGCTATCATTTAAAGGGAACTCACCACAACATAAATTTATTATCTAAAATGATGGAAGGAAGATTTTTCAAAAAAAATTAAAATGATGAAAGGAAGAAGTCATGCTAACTTCATGATGTTTGGACGTGTAACATTTTATGTGTTCACAATGTGAGTTAATTGAGCATAAAAGTTAAATTATTCAGACAGTTGTCCAAAATGTAAAGTTAAGAGCACCTACAATGGTTCAAAAATTTTTTTTATGTAGGGGAAAGTAGTATGTGAGGGTGAGGGATTAATCATATGTTGACATGTGTACATGTATTGGGAAGTTAATATCAGTTTTTGTTTTTTAATTTCTTTTAACTTTTCTTTTCTCATCATATTTGACACTTGTAAAAAAATCATTGGCCCCTCACCCCCACATACTACTTTCTCCCACATAATTTTTTTTTCTGACAATGGTTTCTCCTTAACTCAATTTTCTTAATAACGAGTACTCATTATTTAAGGAGAACCATTGTGGAGTTTTAAGAACCACTTTTTAATTAGGAACTGCTCTTTAGTTAATGAGCTGGTACCTCTTTATTTGTGAAATGACCTACATCCAAGGTGATAAACATCCATCTTCTGACAAACATCCATTAATATTATGATATTGATATTAATATTGATAATTTTAAACCATAGTATAAATTTTATACAATAAAATAATAACATGTTTGTTTATATATATATATATATAGTTAATGCAATATAATTTTAAATTTGCATGATATTGTTATTTTATAAAATATAAATATTTTTTTACATTAAAGATGGTAATATGGCTCAAAAGAAGTGATTCTCAAATATTGTGGATGCTGCCATATAGATATTTCAATTATTCTAGACGATATTGAGGGGGTGACTCATAATTTTTTGTCTAGCCTAGGATTAAATAAAAAATAACCTTTAAGTTTTTCCTGTAAGTACAAAAACAACCCAGAGTTTTCAAAAGTGATGAAACAACTCTAAGTATTCGTTGAATGTGCTGAAATAACCCTAAGTATGTTTTTCCAATGTTACCATTATGTCCAATTGCTGCAAAAAAATAATGCCAAAATAAAAGGGTCATTTTGACTACTAGAGAACTTGGGATTGTTTCGGTACTTTCAGAAAAATATAGAATCATTTTCACACATTTTCTGCTTAGATATATAGAGATGAAGGCCTTTGGGGCAACTAAGAATGAAATGTATATCATTGATCGAACATTATAATAAATTGATTAGACGTCAAATGCATGTATTTTCCGAAACATTTAACATATATTTTATTATATTTTTGTTAGAAGATTGCTATATTTAGCGAGGTTTACATCATAAGGGGTTTAGATAACCGTTTTAGGTTTTCGCATCTAAATCCTTCATTTTGTAAATCACTTTTGAGTCTAATAGATTTTTGGTTCTTACGAGCATCTAGATTCCTTTTTGTGAGCTTAATTCGTAGATTGCTCATAAGAATTTCAAAGTATTTTAGTGAAGGCCATTCAAAAATATGGTAGAATATTGAAGGCCACGAGTCAAAACGTGGTAGAAGATAGAAGGGTCGAAGAAGGGAGACAAAGAAGCAGATTAATTGTGATCCGGAAGTTTGAACAAATTTATGGGAATGATATGAGAGGAACAAGACCCCAAGAATGGTACTATCGGATTCGTCTTCTTGAGCGCTATAGAATCGACTAAAGAACTCCCGAAACGGATCAACGGTTCACCCGTGGGAAGAAAACAAAAAATTTGCAAACTGCAGCTCGCCCGCGTGGATCATCATCCGCCCGGGCGGATGAGCCAGCCAAGATCAGAACATTGGATTGAAGCCTCCAGTTGCTTGAGCGAAGCTATTTCCGCCCGGGCCACGCCATTTTCGCCCGAGCAATGCTTGCTGCATTTTTTTTCTCTTTGTCTTTCTTTTCCTTTCTCTTGTACTATAAAAATCATTTTGGCCACCCACTTCGGCCACCCACTTCCTATCTTCTCCCTCTGGCCGAATTCCCCTTCTCAAGAACCCTAGTTTATGCTTTTCTTTAATCTTTTTTTTATGTATGAATTTATCCATGAATGTTAGTATGATTTGTGTTAGCTAAATTTATCACTTGGGAGTGATTGATTGAAGCTTTCAAACCCAAGTAGCTCTTTCATGAGCATTTGTTAGGAAAGTGTACAATTTCTTCTCACCTTTGGCATGGAAATCCAATAACATGGAATTAGAACTTCTTGTGGGTAAATGATGTTAATCTTGTTAGATGAGTATGTTAATGTTATTTGTTATCATATTTGTCCTAAGGTAACAATGAAAGATTGAATGTTAATGTTGTCTGTTCTAGGTTTAGTCTAATAAATGCTTTGTTTGTTTAAAGGGTTAGGCATTTTGTTTAATTATTGTAGTTGTCAAATCTATGATTATTCGTATATAATGCCATTGATGAAATACCTCTAGGTGTTATTTAGGCTAAAGTGTTTATCAGTGAGGTTTTCAAATAGTCATTGAATGTCTTTGCAAATTACTAACTAAGAAGAAGTGAATGTTGATTTTAAAATGGAAGTGATAACATTTCCCATAGGAAATTAATGGGAATGAATGAGTAAATGAGTCTATGATCTATAAGATGTTTGGAAGTGAAAATCAATTTCCCCCAATGCTTCATTGATTGTGATTTTACCATCTTTTTAATAATTTGTTGCATGATAGCATAATTACTTTACTTGATCGTTGTTTGCCTTTGAATTCGTAACTTAGAAAAACCAACCAAAAATCCCCCCTCTTTACATGCTTTCTTATATATATATATATGTATGTAAGTATATATATGTACATGTATGTGTGTATATATATATATATGCATATTTGTATCTAGTATAATATCCACCTTTATATGCATGAACCCTTAGAAAGATCCATTTTTTCGTGGACGACCCTAACTTGCCACTATCTACTTAGTTGTAGTTTGAAAGCATTTAAGTTTTATAAATTGTATTTTTGAGAGATATGCCGACGACCTCTCATGGAGGAGGGTTGGAAAAAATTGTCATATATCCTAAACAGTTCAATGGAAGATCAACGAATTATGTCGTTGATTTTTCCATGTCAAGTGAAGAGTTTAATGGAGTTCTAGTACCCGTGACCGTTCTGATGTTGCCAATGACTCCCTTGTTTGTGTATCTCGAGCTAATCATAACGGCAATCAAAGGTTTGGATTACTTGAATGCCTCCAATAAGTGCGCAATCTTGTGGAAAAAAGCCTCCAACGGTGCCTCACTCTTGCTGCCTCCCTACCTGAACCTTTATAAAGGCAGCCAGACTGCTCATGATCTCCAAATACAACTACCCATCGCCACATCGCCCTCATGACCGCCCACCTAAGTTGGATTGGCTTATCAAACATGGCTTCTTTTATATATGAGATATTTCTTTTAAAAAACTCCCAAAAACAAAAAGGATGAAAACAAATACAAACCTATAATCGCACATGTATTATCTTTATGTGTTGACAATCCGGGCTAACATAAAAGTAAAAATACAATTCTCAGTTGAATTTTTAATTATCAAACTATGTTAAGTTATTATTACTAAAGGGATGGACATAGGAAGTCAGGTTAACAACACGGTGTTTGAACACGTGCTAATTTTATGTGTTCAAAATGTACGCAAAAGTAGCAAAAAAATAAATTCCTTGGGCAGTTTGTCCAAAATGTAGTGAGAGCTGTGTTCTTATTAACTAATGTGGGCTATGCTGAAGTTCTGTTTAAATAAAAGTTCAAAACTTGGTTCAAGGGTCCTTGTCTGTAATGTTCTTTCCTTGATGTACGTCTTTAGTACTCATGCCTCTGATTTTTGGTCTAAATACACTCACCACATCTACTTTATTTTTGATACTGACATGCTGATTTTCAGTTATATAAGAAGACATTAAAGGGGTGACTCGTAGTGATATATTTTCTTTTGGCCTTTGCCATATTTGTAGAAGGTCTTTGGGGAAACTAACAATGAAATATATGTCGGGTAGCACATGATAAGTCATGGAGGAAAGTTTTTTTTAAAATCATATATTTTGAGGAATAATTTAATTTTTTGGGTCTCAACAATGTTCGGAATGTACTTTTTAGGCCCTTACAAAAAGAGTAACATTTTCTTTTCCCTAACATTTTTAAAAAGGCCAGGCTTTGAGAACTTTTCTCTTAAAACTCCGTTGTTACAGAAATCACGTGACTTTGGTTACCTAATTTTCAAACGGGTGTTCTCTTTCTCTTTTTACCTTTTCATTTCTCCTTTATTTTCATTTTTTATTTCCTCTTTTCTTTTGGAAGAACCCTGTTGCACCGACGTCCTACTCTTCTCGACGACTACCTAAACCACAACAAACTCCCTCTTCTTCCTTGTATTTATCCGGCACTAGAGCCACCACCATTCCTCACAAGCTCGATTTCTGTTGGTTCTATTTATGGCGAGCTCTATTTCAGGTCACAACAAGTCACCTGCAAATATAAATTTTCCAAAAAATCAGTGACGAGGAGATCATGATGATACATTTTAATCATGTGTAGAAAGTAAGGGAATAATGTTTTGATTGAATTCACGATCTAGGTTACAATGTATTGAGGTACAAAAGACCTATATAGAATCATAAAAGGAAAAAGATTATAGTCTATACAGAAGTAATATTCACAAAATAGTGTCATTCCTTAATATTCCTTCTCAAGTTGGAGCGTGAAGATGAGAATGCCCAAGTTACCGAGTAGTAACTGAAACTCAGTGCATCCAAGAGCTTTCGTTAATAAATAGATCCGATGGCTGATCAGAAGTGTGGATATGTTCAATAACAATAGCACCATATTGCACAAGATCACGTACAAAATGACAACCGACCTTAGTGTGCTTGGTACGTTCATGAAAGACATGATTAACCGCAATATGAAGAGCAGACTGACTGTCACAAAACAGAGGCAGAATACACAACACCTAAGTCCCAAAGCAGAGACTTA
The DNA here is from genome assembly GCA_032355605.1 of Rubia tinctorum. Taxonomy (NCBI): domain Eukaryota; kingdom Viridiplantae; phylum Streptophyta; class Magnoliopsida; order Gentianales; family Rubiaceae; genus Rubia; species Rubia tinctorum. The sequence goes on from JAULKM010108848.1 coordinate 5,816, forward strand.
AGCCATAATAACTCATAACAAGTGACCACCATAGCATGATACTCCGCTTTAGCCAAAGAACGAGAAATCGTGATTTTCTTCTTGGTCTTTCATGAAACCGGACAATCACCAATCATCACAAAATAACCAGAAATAGAATGTCATGTAATCAGACATGCAACCCATTCAGAATCACATAAATTAGTCAACTAAAAAGAAGTATGAGAAGAGATAAATAAACCTTGACCAGGTTGACTCTTCAAGTAGTGTGGAACTCGTATAGCAGCTTGCCAGTGAGGAACACAATCAGACTGCATAAACTGAGCAAGCGTATGAACCGAATAGCTAAGCGCAGGACGTGTAATGGTTAGGTAAATGAGGCTATCAACAATATGATGATACTTCTCAGGATCGTAAAATGGTCCCTCTACACGCGCTAGATCACGCTATTGATCCATGATGAGATGTCAAATGCATGTATTTTCTGAAGTGTTTAACATCTTTTTTGTTATCTTTTTGTTGGAAGATTGCTATATTTAGGCAGGTTTACATCATAAGGGGTTTAGATGACCATTTTTAGTTTTAATATCTAAATACTTCATTTTGTACCCTATTTAAGTCAAATGGATCTTTGGTCCTCACGAACATCTAGATTCCTTTTTTCGAGATTAATTTGTAGATTACTCATAAATACTTCCGAGTGTTTTAGTGAAGGACCTTAGCAAGGATGATAGAAGATTGAAGTCCACGAGTCAAAAGTCGGTTGAAGATAGTGGGGACGAAGAAGGAAGACAAAGAAGCGGACAAATTTATACCCGGAAGTTTTGACCAAGTTCTTAGAATGATCCGAGAAGAATCAACATCCAAGGGTGGTGCCATTGGATTCTTCTTCTCAAGCGCTATAAAATCAACTACAAAAACTCCAAAATCGAATAAGCGGTTCACTCGTAGCAATGCAAAGAACTTGAAGAAAAGTGAGATCGACGGGAGCGTGTCCCTCGCACTTAGGCGTGCGCCTGCGCACCCAAGACACAAGGGGGAAACACCCCTCAGCACCATAACGTGTGGCCAACCCTTGATTGCGCGCGTCTGCAAGGTGGGGGCTTCATTTGAGCCTGGCCGTGCGTTTCATCCAGAGCGCCGGACGCGCACTCCTGCTCCTCTTTTGACTCTTTGTTACCACAACTTGTACTATAAATATCCCTTATATTATCTTCATTCCCAACCTTTATCTTAACCGAAAATCACCTCTCTCAAACCCTAGTTGTTCATTTATCTTCATCTTTTCTTTCTTTATTGCTCTATGAATTTCTCTATGAATTTGTCCATGAATGTTTGTATGATTTGTTTTAGCTAAAATTATCACTTGGGAGTAATTGATTGAAGCTTCTAAGCCAATGTAGTGAGACTCTATTTTACTCTTTCGTGAGCATTTGTTGTGAAACATTTATTGTGCCATTAATGTTGATATTTACTTCATTTATGTTATGAGTTGTTTGAGAATATGAAATGTTTGTATGGTTAAGTGCTAGAAGTGTATGGAAAGTGTACATTTTCTTCTCACCTTTGGTATGAAAATCCAATAACATGGAATTAGAACTTCTTATGGGTATATGATGTTAATCTTGATAGATAAGTATGTTAATGTTATTTGTTATCATATTTTTCCTATGGTAGCAATGAAAGATTGAATCTTGAATGTTGTTTGTTCTAGGTTTTGTCTAATAAATGCTTTATTTGGTTAAATGGCTAGGAATTTTGTTTAATTCTTGTAGTTGTTGTCAAATCTATGGTTATTCGTATATAATGCCATTGATGAAATACCTTTAAGCGTTATTTGGGCTAAAGTGTTTATCAGTGAGGTTTTCAAATAGTTGTTGAATGTCTTTGCAAATTACTAACTAAGAAGAAATGAATGTTGATCTTCAAATGGAAGTGATAACATTCCCCATATTCAATTAATGTGAATGAATGAGTGAATGAGTCTAGGATCTATAAGTGGTCTGGAAGTGGAATTCAAGTGCCCCCAAGGCTTTGTTAATCGTATATTTTACCATTTTTTTAGTAGCTTGTTGCATGATAGGATAATTAGTTTACTTTTATAATTGTGTTGTCTTTCAATTCATAACTTCGAAAACCAACCAAAAACCTCCCTCTTTACATTCTTATATATCTATCTATCTATCTTTATCTAGGCTTATATCTACCCCTATATGCATGAACCCTTAGAAAAATCCCTTTTCTTTGTGGATGACCCCGACTTGCCACTATCTACTTAATTGTATTTAGTAAGCATTTAGGCCTTATAAATTGTATCTTTGAGAGGTACGACAACAAGCTCCCAACCCTCGAGAAATTAAAGCCCGATGATCCTAATGGTCTCTTAGAAGTTTATCACACACATGTTTGGCCGAGGGGTGAGCGAGACTACCCCATTTTGTCCAGTAACTATGGCTAGGAAATATTTAAGAGGGTGGGAAGTGATGCGGGAAAGACAAAGAGCTATGATATCACCGTGTTGACCGTGGAGCAGCGCCTAGTGTATGAGTGGATATGTCTCAATGTTTTTCCAACAAGTGGCAACACTTGCAAGCTGACCATTGCTAACCTATGGAGGGGGTCAAGATAAGCCCCGGGTATTCCATCATCTTATTCATGTTGAAGGCGGTGCAAACGAAGAAGAAAGATCTCCCTACGGCAGTTTGAATACCGCTATGTTGAAGAAGACGGGGTTATTCTTGAGGACAAGGCCCTTAGATGGAATACTACAACAAGAGGTGATTCCAACATATGTAGCTTAGTATCAGCTTTGACAGCAAGTGGGAGTACCATCCAATAACCAGTGAAAGGGCTAAAATTGGCAAGAGAGATCACGAAGCCAATACAGAAATAGATGACGCATCGAGCTCCCGTACGTGATAAGTTTTTTTTACTTATTCTTGTCATTTTAGTTCAAAATGAATTTATGATTTTTTTATATAGTTAATTTTTTTTTATTGATTTACAGATACCGCCGCTCGTTGAAAATCTAGGGTGACCAAGTATTTTGACCGTATGCGTGCGGATATGACAGAGGCGCATGAAATGTAGACCAGTGTCCATTCCCAGCACATCGCCTTCGTAGAAGCCCAAGGCCTCCATCTGCAACTGAGCGATGATGACGAACCGCCTAACATTCGAGCCGGTATTCTCAGAGAGTGAAGATGAAGATGATGATGCTTGTGATCATGGAGGGGATGATGGAAATGTGGGGTCAAGCCATTGAAGAAAATATCGGGGCCGAAGATGAGGAGAATGGGACTATGTTTTTGATAAAATGATTGGGTAGAAGAGTTTAGTCGGGTTGATTTGAGAATTTGGATTGCATTTTTTTAGATAATGTTTGGATTCTTGTGTTTGATTGATCGAAATTTGGATTCTTATGTTCAGATAATGTTTGGATTCTTGGTTTGAGAATGTATGGATTTTGTTGAGTTAAAATGTGTTGGTTTTATAAATTTTGAAGTTTCATGTTATGGATTTATGTGTAGCGTGTAACTTCAAAATTTGACTTGGATGCCAAAAGTGCAGATATTTTTCCGAGTTTGGAAATGTATCTTGGCTTCATATTTATTAACCAGACATGTTTCTGTGCTCGGAAAACAATTTGTCTCATTTACACATCTATCTACGATATCAGTTTCCGAGCTCGGAAAATGACTTTTTGAGTTCGTGCCACCTTTCCGGGCTGCCTCTGGAAAATTGAAAGAGCCCATTTATTTCCAAAAAAATTATTTTCGGGCTCGAAAATATTTCGTCTCCCTATAACATAAAGATGAATCCTTACTTCTGAACTTAGAAAATTCCAAGTATATAAATGAAAACAGGGGTCGATTCAAATTTCAGAAATTAAACCCAATTCAACAAAAACCCTAGGCTTACGAACTCGCAAAAAAATACAAATTTACCCACTTCTTGCTAAACTAAACTACATATTGTCATAGCTAGGGGAGGTTCCAGCCGTAGAAACCCGAGATCTCGTTCGACCGGAGACAATGCCAGTTTCGATGACATAAGGTTAGTCTCTAAATTTGCTCAAAGTAGGCATGAATCATTACATGAGAAGGGAAAATTGTTAGATACATATCTTGTCGACTTCAATGAGTACCTAGCTTTAGAGTTGGCCGATCCCCTAAAGCCTTTTAGTGAACGACATGTCCAAATTTTACTTTCATTTGATTTTGTTTGCCTATTTTATGCTAATATGCGTGATTTGGGGAATGGGGGTTATAGTACTAAGATTGGCGGAAAAGATATCCCGATTAATGGATGGATTATTAATAAACTATTAGACTGCCCATACGCACACCCAGAATTCATTTTCCCGGGGGATCTTGATGGTCTGTTAGATGATTGCTACCATCGAGAGAAGTGGCCACTAGATTTTTATTATCCATACATTGACCCGGTCGAGTGTAGTGAGAGGTACTTCCACCGGGATAGATTAGAGTTAGGGAAACCCGATACCTTTGACCTAACCCTATTGAGCAAAGATAATAGTATCGTGCATGAGATCATAAATAGGATTTTGCTCCCCTCGGGCGGGAACTTGATTAAGCCTAATTACACAACCCTCATGTTATTCTATTTTAAAATGGAGGGTAGAAAAATTAATCCTGAAGCGGCTATATTTAGGTATAGGTTGCAATTTGCAACATTACCCGCATACCTTATTGGAGTCTAATCACTCGTATTTTAAAGAATGTTGAGGGGTTGGTTTTTACAAGGGGAGGAAAAGGGGCCGAAGTATTTTGACAAGACTTATTTCGAGAACAAATGATGGGTGTTGATCGATTGTAAGTGGTATGTTAAACCCACTGAAGCGCCCGAGCCGAGCAAGAGGGCACAAATTGAGAAGGTAAGTCATAAATTAATTAATGTTGATTTAGTTCACTTAATTTTTTGTGATTTCTTTATTGTTTAAATAATTCATATTTTACTCACTATATATCTGTAGGCACTGAAAAGTCATACTTGAAAGGCTTCAAGGATTTCTATAAATTGATGCGCAAGGAATTTTGAGCCATGAAAGCGAAAATTAGATTCCTTGAAAAGTCTCACCGGGCATATGAGTGCCACCTAGCATCAACCTCCCGACAATAACTGCACCAATCAACTTCAACCGCCGATATTGAAGATTTCGAAGAGTGAGTTTCCAAGCCTTATTGTGTTATTAGTATCGGAGGTAACAATTGGATGTTTGAATTTAAGTTCCATTTGATGATGAATTTTTGACAATGTTAGATGACTATGACTTGACTATTTATTTCGAATGTTGAATCAAGTTCCATTCGTATTAGAGATGACTATTGAATGTTGACTTCAAAATTTTAGTTTTTTGCTGCATATAATGAAATGAGTGTGTTTTTCTAATACTATAATGTTTTTCCAAAGTCGTAAAGTTTTTACATATTTATGAAGAAACGAATTACAACACATTCCGAATTTGAAAAATGGTCAGGAAAGAATTACGAACTCGCGAAGTGTATCCTGTCTTTGAGCCATGGAAACCACGTGTTTTCCAAGTTCAAAAAGCATTCGTTCCTTGTTTGTGAACTCAGAAAGCATCAATTTTAAAGGCAGTTTGACATAATTGCCTTTATTAGGGTTAACCTTCTTCAATTAACCCTAATAAAGGTGGTTACTGAAAAACCGCCTTCAATTGACCAAAAACCTCCTTAAACCAAAATTCGAAGACATGAAAGTATGTTTACGAGCTCGGAAACGTCAATTAAAGGCGATTTTTGGAGAACCGCCTTTTCGTGCTGCCTTTAATTAAAGGCTCTCTACTAGTGCGACATGTACGTGAAATGCATGGTCGATGTCACACTCTTCCATTTTAAATGCTTTTATGCCCTAATCATTTTTTTACTATTCATGAATAATTGTTGGCTAATGATCCTCTAGTTACCCTTTTTTCTAGGTCAACGACTAATTTTACATATATATTTACTCATATATTTTCCCAGATTATGATAATTAATATTTTATTATTTTTATACACTACTTCGTACAACGGAGCACTCCAGAGCCTCTTGTGTTTGATTTGAACACCATACAATGGCTGCTGATAGCCCAAGTTTCCACTACACTCTAAAGCAACAAAAAATCAGGACAAACCTTACTTTGGTAAGGCCTAGCTTGTTAATGAAGCATGTAATTATTTGATTTTAAATTAATATTATTCCTTGTTAGTTGCATACACATAATCATTATTATTTTTTGTGATTCAGTTCATCGCAATTGACATTGTACCTCTATTACCAAAAGACAAGACCCCGGTTGTGGTGAGGTGCTATGAGAGAGAGTGGCGCATGAACTATCTGGAGTGTAGGAAGATCAAGGCCTTGTCTCCAAATGAGTTTTCTGAGTTCCTTGTCGACAACCGCCTTGCATTGGCGACACCTTGTTCTCCAAGGCCATAGAAGCTGGGGGCTGATTGCCTTCAAGGTCATCATAATCTGAACTGAGTTTTTTGCAATTTATGTTTTGTTGAAATTAAGATAATTCTTATTCGAATTAATGCGCTAATTGTAAGGATATTTTTATGACTACTGTTTTTCAAATAATTTAAGTACCTTATTTGAGCAATAATTGAATGTATGTGCGATTTTATTTGTGCATTGTTTTAAAAACCATTTTTAATTGTGCCATTCAATGCCATTTTCTACAATGGTTTTAGAAAAAATTGAAAATTACGTTTGTAGACAAAGTCAATCATTTTCAAACAACTTTAACCTCTAAAAGTTCTAGAGTGTAACATACCACCAACGTCGGTCGTCCATCGCACGGTATAAACAACATATAATGCACTATAAACTACGTATGTCGGTATAAACGACATATAATGCAAAGTCAGGTGTTCTCACAAAACAATATATGCGACATCGCACGCTATTCGGTAAGAACATTTACTTCATTTTAAAAACCTTCTGCTTTGGTTAAAATAATAACCGAGGTAAATAATATGTTATTTACTTCGTTAATATTTTATAACCAATGTAAATAATATATTTTATTTCAAAAATAATAATAACCAAGTTAAAGGAATTTTTTACTTTGGCTATTTGACCTAAGGCAAAAAATCGAGGTAAAAGACGAAGTGATATGTGCTGTTTCTTGTAGTGTGGATTTTCCTGCCATTTTTCTAGCCGTAGCTGAGTGCAAGTGTTGAAGTGTGACATTTTAACTGGTACACACCAAAAATTGTTTCTATAATAACATCAATTTTTGAGAACCAGTTCCAACAAAAGAATGCATCTAAATTAACTGGTACATAAAAAACACCGGTTCAATGACACCGATTTTTTAGTAAGGGTGCACAAAAAACTGGTTCAATAAAAACATCAATTTTTTGAAATCTGGTGATATATATACCAACACTGATTTTTGAGAACCGGGTTAAGATTAACACCGGTGTTTGAATATGGGTGAAAATGTTCCATCATTAGCTTAAGCATCGGTGATCAAAGACCCTAAGAACCGGTGTTGGTGCTTTGACAACATTCTAGCTAGCTTACACGGGCTTCCAGTTTCCAGATTAATGTATAAACTGTTGTGAACAAGACTCTCTTGATCATGATTCCTCTTTTAATTCCTTACATCATTACATGTCGATGGCAGATAGAAATTTCCCCTCAATTTCAGACATGATCTCCTTTTGCTTACCGTTAGTCAAGGGGGTGATGAATTGTGGTAAGTGTTTCCTTTTCATCTCCATTCCAACTGGGTTTCCATTTGGGACCACTTGGCCCTCCCTCACCAAGCAGCTCTTTAGGAGGATTACTCAAAAACTGTCTGAAGGCGCCTCTCTGTTTCAAAGGCACGGATTTCTCCACCTGCAAAACCTCCTCCTTATAGTTATAGTCAATCTTAGGACCCCATTTCCTAGCATAATTCAACCATGGTGGTTCATCCACAACTGGCCCTAAATATCCAACAGAAATCCACGTAAAATTATGAGCAGTATCCAAGAACCTGTCCCCTTTTTTAGCATCAATCTCAACTTCAAATAATCCTGCACCTCCCACAAGAAATTCCCCTACTCTGAAATATGCAGCATGCCCATGCAACGAAGGGTATACCACCAATTTGTTTCCGTCTACGTACTCTAGATCAGGGGCATCTATCCATGTACCTCCAGGATGTTGGGAAAAGAATACCTTTTCTAGGGCTCCATTGAAGTTGTTGATCCTCAGAGTTACATGCTCCCAATCTCCCGCATGCTGCCCTATTTTGCCTAAATCAATGGAGTCCAACACCAGCTTAACCTTACCTCCCCCACTGAAAGGGTAAAATACCCATATGGATAAGTCGGTATGCGTGGCGCCGAGTGCCCTTTTCGCATGGATATATACACCTGCATCTTCCAAGTGCCCTTGCTTCACCCTATCTCTCTCTGCACCATCAACGGGGAGGTCTATCCAGTACTTACCATCGTTCCGGCCACCTTGAGGCAGATTGGCACCATCCTTGGATATTGGAACAGAGGTGGCGGATTCCTGCCCTTTAGAGTACAGCAAGGCTCCATTTTGGAACAACCAGTTGACTGTAGAAGGGAAGAATCGCTCATCGGGATGAAAGTAGAACCTCGGAGAATATTGTTGGACTAATGCTTGGAGTTGGTTCAGATCAGGCATGGCGGATGAATTGTTCGCCAAGTTCTTCAAACAGGCATGTGGAACTGCAGCCCCACCGTCTAAGACTGCAATGAAGGTGTTTGCAGAGAGTCCTTGAGCTAGAGGCTCCTGGTTACTTGGTTTTGAATTGTGTATAGTGAGGCCACTGGAACTCCCCCAAATCCACTGATCATAGGCATGTGCATCAGTGAAATCAGCACGAACGCAACGGACTTTATCCAACGAAGGCTTCTCTGGGGTGCTGGTGATTACAAGACCAACAGCCTTGTACCCATCAGGAGCTACCGGATGCCATATGTATCCCACGCCTTCTTGGCTGATGTTCCGAGATTCACTGCTCCAGACTAGAGTATAACCAGTGGGATTCCTGAGAATATCTTGATTTGGTGACAGGTCCTTTGCAACAAGAACCCAACCAAACAAGGGAATATTATTTGGTTGGGAATAGAAACCAAGCATGAAGAATCCATCGGGTATTGAAGACGGCTCAAAAAAACTAGCTCCTTGATTGTCAGGTCCACCTTCAAGAATTGCCCAAACTCTATTCATATTGGAAACTGGACGGACTTTTAGCCCTCCCAAGTCAATAGCTCCACTACCAAATCCACCTCCTGAAATCCCAAGAATTAGTCAAAAAAATTTACAACAAATTCACCAAACCTTTAGAAATGGAAAAAAGCACCAGATACACAAACCTTGGGGCCAGGTGGGCAGTGGGGAAGGAAACTGGAAACGTGCCTTAATGGGAAGAGCCTGGTTGTGTTTCATTGAGACATTGACATCAATTTCTGTTGTGGTGGAAAGAGTTCTTGACCAATATAAATGTACATGGAGAAGGAAGAATATTGCATAGAAGAAAAGCTCCATATTATATTGCTTTTACAAAAGAAACTGAATCAACAATGGGTGGAGGCTATCTTGAGGTTTTGTTAATCCTTGATCAAGAACATTGCTTAAATGATTTTATGACACTGACTTCTCTGGCTTACTTATGCTACAGCTCTAATAACTGTACCTGGACAATTTTCACTCAATTTTCCCCCACTTTGATTGCTGGAGGATATGAAATCTCGTACCATATCAAACATTCAATTTTCAAGATTTTTATACTTAACATGTTAGACGACAAGGATCACTGATCATGAGAGGCACCAAGATTGCGTATTAGTTTCCGTTACACTAATTTATTTAGTATTTATCTCTTCAAAGACGGTAATTCTGCAAGTCATGGAAAAATTAAAGTTCAAATTAGAAGAAATGAAAATAAAATTTTCAGGTTGCATTAATAGGGTTATAAACTTTATACTTACTGCACGTTGCATGATAAATTTTTAATATTGCAATTAAGACATTTTGCCTTTTATTATTTTAATTAAACTCCATTTTTTCACAAGGTTATGGAAACACGGTATTTCCAAAGATTTTTCCTTATCTCTTTCTAATTTACGAATCGAAACAATCTAAATAATTAATACTATATAATCTCATAAGATCACTTCTAGAGATCTTTTTGAATTGATCTCCTTCTAATTATAGGAGCTGTTAGTTTCCCTTCTGAAAGCAACTTGCTTGTTAAAAACAAACATATTTTCTCTCAATCTCAAATAAAAATATTGAAAGCTTCTAAACATAGAAGAAATTGTTTTACGCATAAAATAAGTCCAACATGTTTTCTACATGTTTTTACATAGATTTAAATTAATTTTTTCTATATTCTTTTACCCAAATTCGAGCAGTTTCTCCATAATGCTGAGTCTGACTTTTTTTTCATAATAAACATTTATTTTTATTATTTAACTTGTAAATTTAGATATATTTTTCCATTTTAAACTAGTTGTGGCGGCTAATTTTTAATAAATAATAAATATATTAATCTTTGTAAAATTAGAATAACAACTTATAAACCCAAAAGGAATTGATGTGCTAATGTAAAATTTTCGGCTATGACTTAAAATAGAGGAATCAATCTTAGAATAGAAAAATCAAAGAAGTCGATTACAAATTAGAGTGAAAATTTATACTTAACCATTTCTCATTTAATGAACAACTTACTAATTCCTCAATATTATAGTATTTATGCTATTATCCATTAAAAAACCATTATCTATTGGGAATTTGAAACCTAAAATACCACAAAATAAAATGAAAATGAAAGAACGAAAAGTTTCAAAGATTTAATTTTAGATAAAAACTCATGTAAGACTGTCTCACCATAGCAAATGGTGAGACGAGTGACCAGACTGCAATTAATAACAATGGAGCTAAAAAATAGGACCTGATTGCAAAATATAAAATAGGCTAAAATGAGGCTAAAATTGGGTTATAACAAAAATGGGTCAAACCCAAATTTCTCTCTCCACCCAAATAATTGTCATATTTTCTTTCCTCCCAAAAATCAAGGAATTTCATTCCTGCTCAAACTCAATCTGAATCAGAGCTATTAAACACCGGATTCAAGCTCTGCAATTGGAGACCAAAGCTCTGCAATTGGTGGTTCAGATTTGTGATCGAGCTCAGATCAAATTTGGCAAAAAATTTGCAAATCTGAAGAAATCGGATTTTGGCTTCAAAATTGATGAATTTTGCGATGGAAAGATCAAAGGAGAGCAGATTTGGAAGCTTCTACGATGTGCGAAGGTGAAATAATTGAGGTAATATGAAATTTACAGTTGAAAGTCTTAGTTTAGAGTTGAAATCTCAATTATATTAAATTAATGAATAAAATCTACAATCTAAGGTGTTGCTATAAACTATGGAAAACGAAGCAATTCAAGGCAATGAAATTATTTTGTATGATTGAGAAAGCAACGAATATGTTCAATCTGAAAATTCAACAAGTTTACATCCGGGTTTGGTTTTTATTGCGTATATATGGTTAAAAGCATGAAGTAATTGTATGAACACATGAAGTAACATTTTTATATTGTGAAAATTATTTTTGCCAAATCTAGAATTCAGTTATATGCATGTTGTGAAGAAAATTTAGGTGTTTTTTAATTTGCTGGAATGTATGAAGTAATATGATGAACACTGGTCGATGTAACTGCATGAACACATGAAATAACATGATATCATTCTGATGGATATTTCCCAAGGTCTGAATTTTGGCTATATGCAATTTTTGGAGGAAATTTAGGTGTTTTAAAAAAATTGAAACGTATGAAGTAATATGATGAACAATGAATGTAAGTGCATGAACACATGAAGTAACGTGGTATTATTTTGATGGATAATTCGTCAATGTCTAGAATTTGGCTATATGCATTTTGTTGGGAAAATTTAGGTGTTTTTAAATTTTGTTGAACGCATAAAGTAATATGATGAACACTTGATGTAACTACATGAACACATGAAATAATGTGATATTATTCTGATGAATGATTCCTCAAATTATAAAATTTGGCTATATGTGATTTTTGGAGAAAATTTAGGTGTTTTTTAATTTGTTGAAATGTATGAATTAATATTATGAACACCGGATGTAATTGCATGAACACTGGATGTAACTGCAAGAACGCATGAAGTAACGTTAAAATATTCTGATGGATATTTTCTCAAGGTTTGAAATTTGGCTATATGCAATTTTTTGAGAAAATTTAGCTATTTTTTAATTTGGTGAAACGTATGAAGTAATATGATGAACACTGGATGTAAGCATATAAGCACATGAAGTAACATGATATTATTATGATGGATAATTCACCAAGGTCTAGAATTTGGCTATATGTATCCGATGAAACTGTTTAAACGCATGAACTAATGTGTTTATATATTACTAAATCAATCATCAAAGTTTGGATTTGATTATATGAATGTTGTATATGAAAAGTTTGATATCTTAAAGTTTGTTGAAATGTATGAAGTAACTTGATATATAAATGATGCAAACTCCTAAACACATGAAGTAATGTGTGTATATACTTCTTAATCTCTAGATTACTTGTTATAATAACTTAACTAAGCACTCAAACGCATGAACAAATAGCACAAACAATATGTAGTGTGTTTGTATATATTACTAGATGTAGTTTATAATTGATATATATATATATATATATGTATATTTGCAGGAATCGATTTGGAATTTCATGATTTGTACCGAAAACAATCAAATGTATTGAGATTTGGGGTAAAGATATGGAACCATCAAAGGCAGGTGAAGCAAAGGTTAAAAAAATCAATGAAGTTGCCCCAAAAACTTCCTAGGCAAATGAAAATTCAAGCTCTAGTGTAGTAGAACCCTCACTAACTAAACCACCAACAAACCAAGATCCATCTCCCACAAAGACAAAAAGAAGAAGCAAGAGAATTGAAGCAACGAAGTAAAGGAAAAAACCAAAGATAAAAGAGTTTGGTACAAAGACACCAAAGCAACAAGTGATGTAGAGCTATGAGTTTCAATTTTATAGTCTAACAGTATAGAACTACAATCATATGTTAATATGACAGCATTATTTTATAGACACTATGTGAGCAGTTAAATTAATACTTTAATTTTCTCATCTAATGCTCTAAAAATCTCTACTAAAATAAAACCCAACAATAGTTGAAGTTTAAATCAATAAAATAATCTTGAAATCAGTAAACTCCAATCAACAATATAATTAAACTCATGGTCTTAATAAGTAAAGTAAAGGCATACATACATGAACTAAACGTACAGCAATTAATTTAAAATACATAATACCTAAACTTAACCAACTCAAATGGTATTTCTTTGAAAAAAATATTAAACTTTTAATATCCAAACTAAACATTTGAGTAATCGAACCAAAAGGTTAAACCATCAAACTAATCATGTCCATAACTTGTAATATAAATATATAAATTTTTAATCCAACACTAATGTCAAATTCAAATTATTAAATTTTAACCAAAAATATACGTAAACTAATGTTTCTAATAAGTGAATTAAAGGAAAAGATACATGAACTACTATACTGTAAGAAATTTAAATTTGAAAAACTCAAACTAAACCACCTCAGATGGCATTGCTCAGACAAAACTATTATATCCAAACTTAACCTTTAAATAACCGAATTAGATAGATACACCATCAAACTAACATACTTGTTTCTTTTCCTTATTCAGATGACATAGCTTCTTGATCTTTTTCCTTATCTTAAAGGTTGTGGATTCAATTCCTTCTACATTAATGTGGATTTGGATATTGAATGCAAGTGCATGTTAGGATTTGAATATGTCTCCAGAGAACAACAAACCTGCGGTAACAACACACAAATTTTGCATGAGATGGTATAAAGGCATCAGTTACTGATCTTTCAAACACAGAGATAAAATGGTTGCAAGGAAAAACTAGTACATAATATAGGAAACTATGTGACCATATTGACACCAAATGACCATAATCCTTCATTTGATAATATTATACGACACAGCCGCAAACTATCTATGGTCAAAACATTCCTAGATTGCCAAACAATTCTTCATCATTCAACAGTTCAAAAGAAGGCATATTTTGGTGTTGCGATCTCTTCATCAACAAACTATTGGCACATTCGTCAATAGTATTATATTATATTCTAAAAACTAAGCTAACGATACAAAACGAAGAACAAAAAATATGCTAAAAGTTACATGTTTCAACTACACTGCCATTAGCAGCAACATCCTTCTCGATTTCTGTTTCAAAAGATAAATGATGAACTAAACAGTTGGACACACAACATATACATAGAAGAAAGTACAATCATAAAATTTAACCAAAATTTGTTTAAATGTTGAAACAGTAGGATAGTTAATCACGACCTCAACAACAACTATATAACATAACAAAATAAACACATGAAACATCAAAGTTAATAATACAAAAAATGCTAAAATTACCAGTTTAAATTACAATGCCCTAAAAAACATTATCATTTTTATAATTTCTTCTTTAAAGGCGATAAACTAATTCAAAAATAGATGAACTAACAATATAATTATAAGAAATTATAATGATAAACTCTAACCAGAATCTTTTTCGCCGGTTGAAACATGGATCATTTATCACTGACACAACAACAACTATACAATATAACAAATAAACACCCTTCCCATTCAAAATTTAAATTGGACGATTGGCTTGGAATTTATTGCTTCCACCGCCTAACCGTCCACTTCCCCCAATCACATTCCAATGATATCTCTACTTCACATGATCTTTTCCCCTCTTCTCTTAACCATCCATTGAAATTAACATCAACATTCAATTGATACTCACAATGTATGAAACCCTCTCTCTGTATCTACTTTATCTCTCTCTGTGTGTGTTCATCTTCATCTCCACAGCTTCCCTCAAAACCCTAGATCTAATTTCAAGGGTTCATCTTCTTAAATCGCCTGAAATTGCATCTTTCCTATTACGCCAATCACTTATCTTGTTTCCTTTTCATCTCTAAAGATTCCTTTATACCCTAGATGACCTTGTTTAACGATCCTCCGACAAATCGTGTGGGAGATGCTCCGTTTGTTACGTTTCCAATACTTATAGTAGGCCGGAGTTTGTTCCGAAAACTGAGGCCGATGATGTGATCTCAAAATTGAGAGCTAATGGCATCCCGGATGAGACGGTGGTGCTAGATAACCCCGTCGACCGACACTGGTCAGATCTGGGTCAGAGAAGCATTATCGCCGTTGATTCAGCTGAAAGCATGATATGAATCTCCTTGCAAAGACTATGGATTGCGGAATATCAGATCTTTGTCAGAACTAGGGATCTCTCCCAACCTAGCTCACACGCACGAAATTGCAGCGTCTAGGCCGCAGGGTACACTCATCTCGAACTTGTTCTCTAAATAGCCCTCGGGTTTAGATCACGGGGTTCTTTATAAACTAACTAGCCCGTAGGATCAGCTTACAAAGGATATTGAAACTTAACTAGCCCGCATGATTAAGCAACAATGAAAATAATGAGCATGACTCAAAATTCTGAATATATGATTGATAAAAAGGTTCGTACAAATCTAGGTCAAACCCTCTCTTTAAATAGAGGAGAATTTCGGCCAATTCAAACCCTAAACACTAATGGAATCTGAATTAACTTATGACAGATTGAAGAAGCTAAAACCATATTTAACTAGAACTTCTAATTTTAAACTCTAACTCGTCTGAACTCTCTTAGAATTAGACTGGAAAAATATTACCTTATCTAATCTTACCAAATCTAATTTCAATCAGAATAAAAGAAAATTTTCGAAAACCCCTAATGGACTGGGTTCAAAAATATTAGCTCTTCAAAAGCCCATATGGCTAAGTTCTTCAGTCCAAAAACCCAAAATAAAATAATGTTACAATGATCACACTAACTCATTAAAAAACCCAGTGGGAAAAAGAGTATAGTGTTCTTCATAATGTCTTCTGTTAATCGACAAGCTTGTATAATTAATCCTAGCCCTAGTCGACTTCTTCTTTAACTCTTCATCATGAAGGCGATAAATCAAAGAATTCAATGTTGCATCCCTAAGCTTCATTCTTGACCTTGTCATCGGTCCACCATGTCACTTAGAGGATCCCGAACATAACCCTTGAATATTTAATCAAGTCGTGTAATGTCATCATTTATGGTGGTAGTCGTCTTGTGATCTCTATCATTCCCTCCGTGTTGGAAAGGTTCCTCTCTAAAAATAGAATCGTCTTCAAAGGAGAATGGAGATAAATCAGCAACATTAAATTTAGTACTAACACCATAATCTCCAGGTAAATCAATCTTGCAGGCGTTGTGGGAGGTCGTCGTCGTACCTCTCGAAGATGTAATTTATAAGCCCTTTTTGCTTACTAAATACAACTAAGTAGATAGTTGGCAAGTCGGGGTCGTCCACAGAGAAGAGTGATATTCCTATTATGCATGGGTGAATATAACCCTAGATATATATTTATATACAGAGATATAAAGGCAAGTAAGGGGGGGTGGTTGATTTTCTAAGTTATGAAAGTAAAAACAACAAAACTAGAAAAGTTAAGTAACTATGCTAATCATACAAGAAGATACTAAAAAGGGTAAAAACTACAAACAACAAAACATTGGGGGCAATGGACATCCACTTCCTTACCTATTATCTATCATTGAATCAACTACCTATTCACTACCTTAACTACTTGTTGTGAAGATAAATCTCGCATTCCTCTTTTATAGTAGTTTACTAGAGTGAATTCAACATCTCTAGTTAAACCTCACTAATGACCCCTCTAGTCATTCAACGCCAAAAGGTATCCCATTAATGGAATTAAGTTCAAAGAATCAACAAGCTTGGTAACACTTATAAATACTACACCGTGTCTAAGCATTGAACCAATTCACGCATTTACACAAGATTAGCCAAAAACGTCCAACGCTCATAAACCTATCTCATTTGCTACACAAAACAAACATAACAAAGAATTCGACATTGTCACATTCATCTTGCAATTATCAAATCATCAACAACATTAGAAGCTCTAAATAATGCTCTTGGATTTCATATCAAAAGTGGGAAGAATTAGCTACTTTATCCAAACCCTAACACATAATCATACAAGCATTTCATATGCTCAAACTTCCAATATCATAAATGAATTCAACAAACCAATTCAAGCACAATAAATGCACAATAGCAAAAGCATGAAATAGATATGGATTCTCAAGACATAGATATGGAAGATTCAATCCAAGGCTCCCAAGGAGATTACTAAGCTATACAATTAAAACCCATAACTAATCTACAAACTAAGAAAAGAAAAAGAAGAGAACTAGGGTTTCAAAACCCCAAAATCAAAGAGAAAACGGGCTGGAAGAAGAAGGGTGTGATGAAAGAGAAAAGTGATGAGTATTTATAGTAAAAAAATCTCAAAACGTAAGTCTGGGCAGTTGGCCATCACGACTCGCGACGGCCAGAACAACCTGCCCTTAATTGACTTTTTCTCTTTGGTGTTCATATAGTCTTCTCTTCTTTCTTTCTTTGGGTCTTCATGGTCTTCAAAATGGAGTCTCCGATGTCTTCAAATCTTCAACAATCACCCCGTCTCACGAAATTCTTATTAAAAGTGACAAAAGCGATAAAGTCGCTCTCAACTCTAATAATAGAAATTCAAGG
>JAULKM010108857.1:0-23545 GCA_032355605.1 Rubia tinctorum
CTACCTAAATCTAGCAATCTTCCAACAAAAAGATAACAAAAGAGATGTTAAATACTTCGGAAAATACATGCATTTGACGTCTCATCAGAGGCCATGGTGTGGAAAAAGGTGAGTAGTGAGCTCAACATGTGTGTAAAGCTAGGATGAAAACCCAAAAGGACTCCTAGGAAAAATGAAAGAAATCTCTTGGATTGTCATTGGCAGCTTTTTCGGAAGAATAAGTTAGATTTACACTTACCCAACACACCTTGCCTCTATATTGGTTGGATTTTGGTGGGATAGGTTACTTTAGCTTCTTCGGGGAGAGTGAGAGTTGTGAGATTCTAACATATTTGGGGGAATTAGGGTAGCTTAAGAATAAGATTCAATGTATTGGTTAACTTATCCTTCCATGCTATTTTCTTCTTGGACCTTTGCTCACTTTTATTTACTCGAGGACGAGTAAAGGTTTAAGTGTCGGGGAATTGATCTGCACCTAAATGCATGTGTTAACCAATGCATTTGACACGTTTGTTATTATATTTTGGTTGGTTAATTGCTAGTTTTTGTTAGGTTTACATTACAAAGGGTTTAGATGACCGTTGTTGGTTTTCTTATCCAAATCCCTAGTTTTGTAGACTTAATTGGATGTAATGGAAATTATGTCCTCACGAGCTCTTAGATTATGTTTTTGTGAGCTTAATGGTAGGATGCTTATGAGAATTTTGGCATAGCTCTGTAGAGGGCCATCCGCAAAGGTGGTAATAGATATTAGAAGGCCATCCACAAGGGTGGTTGTAGATAGAAAGCCACAAGTCAAAAAGTGGTAGTAGATGGAGTAAAGCCGAGAAGAAGAGGGAGGTCAACTTTAACAATTGAAGACCTAGCACGGTCGTGCCAGTCAACACGGGTCGTGCTAGCCAACACGGTGTGTGCCATCCAAGATGGTCTATTCCAGAGGAACTTGGCATGGGCCACTTGATTCAAGCCATTGAAACATCTCGTGTGGCTAAGTACATGTATGGGCCGTACCATTTTTCACGATCCATGCCTCCCAAAGCTAACATTTGAAGACTAACCCATGGGGTGTGATGATTTATACTTCTCGCCATAAGTTTTCTCAGAAATCAACTCCCAGCCGACGGTGCGCAAGGATATACACAGCCCGTAGTGTTCAGAAGAGGAAAATCACGCATTCGGTCGGTGCCCCGCAAGGATTCACACAACCTGTGCTTTTCAACTGATCAAGGAAGAGTCCCAGCCAGCGGCTACAGATGAATGGCACAGCCATGCGCTCAGACAGAAAATAAGAAGTGCTTGTCGGTGGTGTGTGTTTAATGACACAGGTCGTTCCAAGCAAAGCCAACACGGGCTGTGTGCTGCAGCACTGCCCTTGCTCACAGCTGCTAAGGTTCTAGTAATTTTTTGGGCTTTTTTCAAGGCCCAATCCTCTACTACTATAAATAGGAGCCTATGTCTACTAGGGTTTTAAGTTTGGAAGTTTTGAAGTTTGTTTCATTCTCCTAAGAGTAGGTAGATAGAGAAATGGCCTAACTTTTCTCTTTAATTTATTTCTCCTTGTTTTTGCCCAAGGGCATTGAATCCAATAAAATACATGGGTTCAATGCTTAGGGAGTATTTTATTAGCATGGGGATCTATATTTTTATTAATGACTTGGTAGTTATTTTGTGCGATTCTAAGATTTATCTATCATTTTATGCTTATGAACATTATGTTGACTTGTTTCTCTCATTCTTGTTAATTTCATGTTTGCTACACCATGTTGGCATACACTTTAGTCTACTTTCACGTTGGCGCATTTATTGATATCCCCCGGGGAATGAAACCTAGATGTAATACGGGTAGCGATTGTCCAGGATCATAAGAGTGTATACATATGGGTCGGCGAGTCCATGTTACTATGATCGTACACTAGCTTAGCTGGACTTTAAGCCTGAAGGATTGTAGATAGAGATAGCGTAGTAACAAACTAGGTTAGCGTATTTCGCAACCTTAGAATTAATGATAAAGTGCCTATCCACTTGCCTCTTTAGGCCTAGGGAGAAGTATTTGTAGTGGAGTGCACGGGATGTAATCGTACTAGGAAGAATCATATTTTCACAGCCGGCAGGACTTTTGTTATACTCCCCTAATTACGGAGGCTGTGCCGATGGAACATTACAACAGCATCCTTATTTGACAGATAGGGGGAAGTGATTAGCATCGACCCTACTGCGTGGAATAAGTATTAGGATAGGCTTGTATATTTTGAATGTGATTGAATCTAAGATCGAAATACACTACCTGTCATGTTACGCAAATATTCCCCAAGTGCTAGCGATATATAGTTTTACTCTTGTGTTCATGCATGCCTGTAGTTGTTAGATAAACCCCCCCAGAACCTGTTTTTCAACATTAGCTATTCCCGGTACCTGATCGGCTTGACGACCCAATTGCGCCTTTGTAAAGTTAACCGTTAAATTCCTAACATCTCTGTGGATGACCCCGGTCTTTCCACTATCTACCCCATGGGTAGTTTAGTAGTAGGAACGGGAGAAACAATATAAATTTCCATCTTTGTAAAGTCACTCTGCGGGTTACCTAAATTGACGACCCTGCGGGGAGGCAGATCAACCAGTTCTATAATACAATCTGATTCTAAAAAATAATAGGCACATGTTCCAAATAAACATATGGTGCTGAAAAATATTAGCACCGGAAAGTTTCTCATACCGGTGCTAAGAATTTCTATATGCTGGTTCTATAATTCAAATAGATTCTAAAAAACATTGGCATCGGTACAAAATTAACAACCGGTGCTGGAATAAATAAGCACCGGCTAGTTTCAAAACATACCGGTGCCCAATATCTGTAACTGGTCATGCCTTCTTGAACATCGGTATGGAAATGATCAAGCAACGGATTTTTTTTACCGGTGCTCATTTTGTATCACCGGTATGCTTTATTGGTTCTCAAAACTAAAAATTTGCACTGGGTCATTTAGGCACTGGTATCTCAGGGGGCGATTTTACTAGTGCCTTAGTGGTATATTACCAGTACCTGGGGGGTTGTTTTCTCAGTAGTGTCAATTGAGAAAACATTATGGATTGGAGGGTTATGTTTAACCGTAAAACAGTTTGAATAACAAACTTCTAACTGCAGATTACAGTTAATCTGTTCGTGTGGTTTTAACGAAGCTCTACCAGCTCAATCTGTTCAATTTAGCAGATGAAAGGAGTATCCAAGGAAAGATAAGGAGGAGACGAGGGCATCTCGAATATTTTCTGGTGTTCATAGCCTAGTTTCTGATCTCATTTTTCTCTGCTAGGCTGGCTAAATCTTCTTCATGCTCTGTCTATTTCCATCTTTCCCCATTCGTTTCTATACTTCTCTCTGTAAATCTGAGCATTGTACATCAAATATTTATTTCCACATAAATCCTTCTAAACATCTTAAGGTTGTGACACTTATCCAATGAAGTTCATATTTCAGCAGCTTGAAATTCGTATTCCAGCCCAAGCCTAATCGATTTCACATCTCGACGACGTCATCGGAGATCCTTAACTTCACGTGTGAGCTTTCATTTCATTCATTTTCCCGTACATATTTGCCATCAATGTTGATTTTCTTCCTTTTTGATTTCACATCTACTACGAAAATTCAGCCAAAATCGATGGTGGTGTTGCGAGGGGAGGTAGGACTACTGAGAGACACACATGCGTTCAACCGGGGAGCACGATAAAGAGGAAAGCACCGCCATTGAGGATCTTCGACGACGAAGGATCCATCGAGGATTTTAGAAATTTTTGATAAATTACACATTGGTCCCTCCATTTCAAGTGCTTTTTAACTATGATCCTGAGTAAAAAATATTTACATTTTAGACCTTGAATTTAAATTATTATTTTTATTATATACTATATTATTTTAATTTTATCATTGATCTCACAATGAAACGGTGTTACCGGGAACATATGGATACGTACAGCGTGACATGATTTCTGTTGACTTCTTTGAAAACTAATTTGCAGATACATTCCTTCCCACACTTGCACTTTTGTCTCAAAACTATCTACAATACTACACAAAACTATGTCCATCTACCTCTTTAGCTGGATCCATGAATGTGCCGCAAAATCAAACCAGACAAGTTGTAATTTATAGTATACTATCAGTTTCGGGCCAAATTTCTTCACATAAAACTGTGCAATAGTTTACCTAACGTTTGTAACTAAAAGAAGAAAAAAAGACAATCAAAATGAAGCATGGTATGTCCTGAGATGTTTTTAATTTTTAATTTTTACCTTTTTCCGTTATCAAACAAGCACACAGCTATTAGGCATGAAATATAGGTTGTATTTATGTATTTATTAATATTTAACGAGATCCGTTTGGCTTTATTCATGTTTCTAACAATGAAATCGACATGTTTTCTTGAAATTGCATGGAGCTATCCTGGAAATTTCTGTGACCACAAGAAAGTGGTCCTAATCTGGTTTAAAGCATACAAGTCATAGAAATCAACCTATCTAATTATTCAGAATCAGACCCCGTGTCAATGATAGATATTTTTTTACAAAGTAAAATGTGTATATATGTTCAGAAAAGGAAAATTGCGTTATCCCTATGTACAACTCAAACTGCACACTTGTTATTTGACACCATTCTCTATTAAACTTTGACTGCATATTTTAGTTGATATATAAGTAAAAATACTATCGTATTTGATAGTTTTGTATTGGTCATAACAAGTAGTTTTTCAAAAGTAATTTTTTGTTTGCCGTTATTATACGTAGTTAAACATATTAACGGTTAGACAAGTTTATTGATGAGCGCAAACAAAATTCTGTGCAATTTGAATTGGCACGGAGGGAGCATCATATTCTTGATTTCGAAAAAGTTCACGTGGTAAGAAATTGATACCTGTAATATTTCAAGGGAAATCAATTGTATATCTTCAGTCTTCCATCAATACACACACTAAACACGTATTGTTGGTGAGTGATTGAAGCTGCTAGATGACCTGATCGAACGAAAACCGATCTAATGAACTAAAATTCATTCTCAATCACAGGGGATCTCCATCCCCTTTTCGAATCATACTAGGGAACTGATCAGACCATCTCTAAATCCGTATTAAATTTACAAAAAATATGTGTTCTAAATTTCCAAAATTCTTTGGGGAGGCCAAGTGAAAGGGACACAGAAAGGAAAAAATTACCATTGGGATTTGTTTATCCAAAAGATGGACTTGTTCTTACCAGATCATGCTGGCAGCTTCAACCTCTCACACCAACAACATAGACATTCACAAACTGTAAACTGGTTTTCATGGAAGAGATGAAGAAAGAAGTGAGATGCGCACTGTGGTATAGGAGCACAAGCCATGCATGCCTATATAGAAAATTAATGGCATCTCTCTCCTTGAACTGTGCCATATTTAGTGTTTTATGACCTGTTTTGGTCCCTTCTTAACAGCTATTGACATTGACTCATTCCCCTCCTCCTTGTCGCACTATTCCCCTCTCTGTCTTTCTCTCTACCATTTTTTTTTCATTTTTGTTAGGAGAAAGTCTCATGTATACCGCTTAATGGTTAGGTCAATAATAATAAAAAATTGTTTCAATAACTTATAGGTTCAAATAATAATTATTTATATCTTGCGATATATTTTATAATTTTTTCAAATTTAGGTAACCTCGTTACACACTAGTGCAAAATCTTTGATTATAGTCAGCGTTCAAAGTCGGTTCTCACTTAAAAACCAGGAACCGCATTCTTGGTGGTGTTCCGAGCTCGGAACACATGCTAATCGGGTACTCCTCCGTTTTGAAGGTGTTTTTTTGTGATAGAAGGCAGTTTTCGTAAATTGCCTTTGATAAACAATTAACAAAGACGGTTATTAATTTAACCACCTTTAATTTTACCCTTTCAAAGTCGGTTATGTCAAAATGTCTTTATCGTACCCATGTTCTGAGCCCGGAACATGGTTCTAAGGCTAATTCCGAGCTCGAGCATGGACTGTAGTAAGGCATGAAGCCTCTCACAATTACGAGAGAGGAACACAAATCAGATTCATGTTCCTCTGTCAGATCTTTCATTCGGAGGTAGTTCCTCAATCAGAAAATGTATATGCCGGGACGGGCGTTTATAACTTTGAGTTCCGAGTTCGGAACCCAAAAAATGGACAAAAAAGAAATGCAGCCGCTCAGATGCCCTCATTTAGTAGGTTTGAAACTATGGGAAGTTTTAGGTTCAAATGATATGATCAATTGTATTTCTTGAAGAGTTAAGGTATGACGTTCTTTATGTGTTTGCATCAATAAATGAAAACTTGATTAAATTTGCAATGTGTGGTGTAGGATTTGTTTCTTGGTAATTGATGAAATTGATTTTGATGATAGATTATGTATAGTTGAATGATGTTGTGATCTCTTGGGTGTTAGGTAATGTGATGAAAATGATTATTTATTGTATGTAGTCAGTTATGGATCGAATTGAACTAATTGGTAGAGATCTTAGAAAATCTCCGGAATACCTTCCTTTGATTGAATCCTTGCACTTGAATTTGAACATGCTGCAAAAAATGGCGTTGTTAGAGCACGTTTCCCATGTAAGGATTGTAAGAATGATGTATATTTAGGTAGGAAGAATATGCGCAGACATCTTATCATGAGAGGTTTACAAAGGAGCTATACTAGTTGGATATGGCATGGAGAGGTTTTCACGGGTGACCGTGACATTCATACTAATAAAATAGATGATGTCTGCAATGAGTTACACGAAATGGTAGAGGATGTTGCTAGAAAATTCCATGGAAAACCCAAGGTACTAGAGGCATTGCACAATGACAAGAAGACTACATTTTATGAGGGAGCTAAATATTATGTCTTGAGTTCAACTTTTTAATTAATGAATTTGAAAGAAAAAATTTGGTGGACTGATAAAGGTATGACGGAGACTCTTCATTTGTTTAGGGAATTGTTGCCCGAAGGTAATTTATTTCCTGACAGATCTTTTGCCGGGAAAAGGATTCTTCGTCCAATAGGATTGGAATTGAAAAATATTCATGCATGTCGAATTAGTACATGTTTTATAGGGGGGAGGATGACGAATCCCTGGATCGATGCCTGTATGTGGTGAGTCACGGTACAAGATGAAGAGTGGTAACATTGAGGTTGGTGCAGAGGATGTAGCGATTTTTAAAAAAAACACTAATTAAAGTTCTGTGGTATCTCTCAATCATTCCTTGGTTAAAAAGGTTTGCTTCTAAGAAAGATGCAAAACTTTAGCGTTGGCATTCTAAAAGAGTTCTAAAGTTTGATGACGTTATTAGACATACATTTGATAGCGAGCAGTGGAAGAAATTGGATGCTATGTACCCTGACTTTGGTTCTGAGCCTTGCCATTTGAGATTGGGTCTTTCAACGGATGGTATGAATTCTTTTGGTAGTATGAGTAGTGCACAAAGTTCGTGCCCTGTTATGCTAGTCATCTACAATCTTCCACATGGCTAACAATGAAATAGAAGTATGTGTTGTTATCTATGATAGTTTTTGGGCCAAAGGAGTTGGGCAATAACATAGATGTTTACCATGCACCTTTGGTTGATATTTTTATGACTTTGTTCAAAGACGGCGTCCGAACTTTCGATGGTAGCACTGATGAATTTTTCACATTGAAGGCTCTTCTGTTTTGTACCATAAACGATTTCCACTCATACAAAAATTTGTCCGGGTAGTCTATGAAAGGGCACTTTGCGTTCCCCATTTTTGAGAGGGAGACTTCTTTTTCTCAATTAAAATATGGTTGCAAGACTTATTATCAGGGATATGGGCGCATTCTCCCGGAGCAGCATACTTGGTGTTCGGCAAAGAAATGGTTCAAGGAGGAAGTTGAGAGAAGAGGTTCTCCATTTACATTATCGGGGGTTGAAGCATACAAAACTGTTAGGGAATTGCCTAATGATTTTGGAAATGGAAAGGGAAAAGCTTCAATTCAAGGGAGTTGGAAGAAATGCTCCGTGTTTTTTAGGCTTCCTTATTGGAGGCATTTGAACATTAGGCATTGTCTTGATGTCATGCACATTGAGAAGAACTTGTGCATCTTTAGTAGGGACATTGTTGAATACCCATGGGAAAACAAATGATAGGTTGAAGGCTCGCCTTGACCTCATTGAAATGGGGATTAAGAATAATTTAGGACCTTTTAAAAGTGCTGATGGTTATTTCCTCCGGTGTATACCTAACCCAAGAACCAGAGACTTCTGGCCTTCAGGCCCAGCCCAATCTTCAACTGCATATGAATAAAGATAAAGTGTACAAGGTTCATCCCAATGTTTAAATCAACTATAAACTGATAAAGGCGGAAACATGCCTAAGTCAATTCAACCATAAACCGAGAAAGAGGGAATTAGGACTAGCACTTAGCCACAAACAGAAAGTGCAATAACCACGATACAATCCATAATCATAAACCCTAGTAATGTGGAGCCATGACTACGGTCAGCTATAAATACAAGGAGAGCAACACAGACTCAGGTAAGTGAAATAAACTGAGAAATTCCGATTCTCTGAATGAAAAGAACTGACTTGATCGTATTTTCCCCGGAATTACTTCCAGGATCTCTTTTGCAGGAAGAGACGATACACGGTGAACAGTTACTTTGCTTGATCAGGAATACCACATCATTTAATTTTTAGTCCTTCATACCCTTCAAGGTAAACAATGGTGTTCATCAGAAGTGAAAAAGGAAGAATCACCATACAAAAGAACAAATAGATGGACACAATAATAGCATGCATCCCAGCCAAGATCAAGCATATGTCCCTAGTAAAAAACAGGAACACATATGGAGGATGATGAAGAGGAAACAAAATCTCCTAACACAAATCAAGAAAAGGAGAGGAGAGCATTCGTAGCATTCTTAAAAGCAAACAGAGAACATCTGTACAATCAGTTCTTAGCCACTTTCAAGCCGAAATCCCTGAAAATAAGTAAAAAAACAAGTCATAAGCATGAGAGTCTTAAGTATGAGGATGAGTTAAGGGATTAGTGGCAGACCATGATGCAGATAAATCACTGTTAGCACCACATCTTCACGATTTCAAGATTCCAAAGGACTTCAAGCTGCCTTTGCATGTTAAAATCTATGATGGGACAACAGACCCAAAGGAATTCCTGTATTCCTATCGCAACAGCATGAGATTTTGCGATGCGGAAATCGAGTTAGTGTTGAAGGCCATTCCTATCTTCCTATCGGGAACAACAAATACATGGTACAAAGACTTACCAAACAAATGTATTAAGTCGTGGGCACAATTATTAGATTAGGTTTTGGGGAGCTTCTCTCAAAAGCAGAAGTTCACAAAAATAATAGCAGACCTAAAAAACGTAGCTCAACAAAGTGATGAAAGTCTTGTAGAATACCATAATAGGTCCGTCACTAAAAGTTTGTAGGTTTGCGATATGTCATTCCAATCCTCGTTGGGTGCATTTATAGGAGGGCATGCAGTCAGGAGAATTTTACAAGGAGCTCAGGAAGAATATGCCCGAAAACCCAAGGGAATTGTAAAAATGATTGAACAAAATGTGCGAACTGAATAAGAAAATAAGAGCAAGAGAGAGGTGAAAAGAGAATAATGAAGGATCCACAGAGAGGCTTTGTAAAGAAGGGGAAAAGGAATATCCCTTTCAAAGGAAGAAAATCAGGAATACAGGTCACACCATTTCAAGAAACTCCTCTAATGAAATTGCAAAAAGAAATCTTGAAAGTGAACATAGAGTTATTTCGTGAACCTGCACCAATAATAGCGCCTCCCGAAAAGAGATCTAGAGAATACTATTGTCCCTTCCATAAGTACCATGGGCATGATATCGAATATTTTAGAGATTTAAGAATGCAAATTATGGAGAATAAGGAATGGATATCCAAGCCAGTGCAAGAAAAAAGATGGAGGGAACCGGTAAAATGAAGCCAATAAAGCAGGGAACCCCATAGCAAAAGGCCAAGGCTTAGCGAACACACAAAGCAAGAATTAGAAGATGACAATGACAGTGGATTACGAAGAAGACATAGCGAGCGAGGCCCCATGAAGAGTAATCCTATCAATATATGGATTTACTGAGTCTCTATCTAATAATTCATGGAAAGTCAAGGCCAGATATAAACCACCACAGGAGCCTAGTGATAAGAGATTTCGTCCGGCGATACAATTACATTAAGTGAAGAGGATGTAGTTCCTAACACTCTACCTCATAATACCAGATGGTATTATTTCTAAGATTGGAAATGCCACGCTTCATAGAATGTTCGTAGATGATGGGAGCACAGTCAAAATCTTATTTGTTGACTACTTTGATAAGTAGGATTTCAAGTGGACAGATCTAAACAAGTCCACATCCTCTCTTGTAGAATTTACGGGGCGAGCTGAGACACATTTGGGTAACATACAAACCTGTTACCATGGGTGAAAATGATAAAAAAAATTACTTTCATGTGCGATTTCATAGCCATGGATGCACCAAGTCCATTTAATGCCATCATCGCCAGGCCATGGATGAATACATCAAAGGTGATATGGGCTGGATACCACTTAGTAATGAAGTTACCAACTCCGGTAGGAATTGCAACAATAAGGGGAAACCAGCAAATAGCCAGACAATGCATAGTTATCTTGATGAAAGAAGGAAGAAAGGTAGAATAGACAAAAATGGTTACCACTATCTAAGATAGTGGCTTGCTAAGGAAATCGGAGCCTCCAATAGATCTGGGAGAAGAAACTGAGGTTGTTACTTTGGATGATGAAGACACTTGTAAGTGAGTCAAAATATTAAAGCATCTTCCAAAACAGGAGAAACAAAAGGTTATAGAAATCTTGTTAAGTCACAAAGTTACATTCGCATGGAGTGTACAGAACATGGGAGGAGTCGACCTAAGTTTTGCTACCCATTCTCAGAATATTAGTGATTTGGTCAAGCTAGTCAAGAAAAAGCTACGAAACTTTGCTAGTGATAGACAGAAAGATATCGAAGAGAAAGTAATAGCATTGCTTTAGGCTGGTATTTTAAAGGAGGTAATCTACCCGAAATGGTTAACAAGCCCGGTGACGGTAAAGAAGGCAGACGCATGATAGAGAATGTGTATAGACTTCACTGATCTAAATAAGGCGTGCCCAAAAGACTGTTATTCTTTTCCTAAAATTGAACATCTAGTAGAAGAAATATTAGGTTATGAAGTCCTAGCTTTCTTGGATGTGTATAAGGGATATCACCAAATACTAATGCACTCAGAAGACGCAAAAAAAATGGCCTTCATAACAAGCTTCAGAATATTTTTCTATGTGAAGATGACGTTTGACCTAAAACATGCAGGAGCAAAATATCCAAGAGTAGTCGACAACGCATTTTGCCATAGGATGAAATAGGATGAAAAAAGTAGTCGACAAATAGGATGAAATGTGAAAGAATATGTTGACGACATAGTTGCCAAAAGCAAAAGGATATTCAACGTTGCGCAAGACTTGAAAGAAACTTTGGATATGCTGAGTGTGATTGGAATGAAGCTTAATCCCAAGAAATGCATACTTGGAGTAGGTCCAGGAAATTTTTTAGGATACAAGGTATCCTCCAAGGGAAGTAATGCTAACCCAGAGAAGATACAAGCGATAGTTGACCTTCCTCAACCACGAACAGTCAAGGAAGTGTAGATATTAATGGGATCGTTGGCCACGCTTAGTAGATTTGTTTCAAAGGCAGCTGAGAAACATTTCTCACCTTTTGAAGTCCTTAAGAAGGTTAAAAGTTTAGCTGGACCGATGAAAGTCAGAAAGTGTATGAGTCATTGAAGGAGCAACTTCAAGCATTGTCAACACTGAAGTTACCAATCCCCGAAGAAATTCTATATATGTACCTGACGGTTATAAAAAAACATAGTAAGCTCAGTTTTGGTGGATCAAGAAAGCCAAAAACAAGTACTATTATACTACATCAGCATAATACTGCAAAGTGGAGAAAGGGTGTACTCGCCGGTTGAAAAGTCAACTCTAGCTTTGGTATATTCAGCAAGGAGATTGCGAACTTATTTCCAAAGTTATGGAATCGTAGTCTATACTGATTACCCAATCAAGAATATCCTAATAAAGGGTGAATCATCTGGTAGAATGACCAATTGGGATCTTGAATTGGGGAAATTACAAATATGGTTCCAACCACGAATTTCAATAAAGGCACAAGCCTTAGCAGATTTCATCGCAGAGATGAAAAGTGCAGATGCACGATAGGAAAATATGCAACAAAATTTGGGAATCGATAAATGAAAATTCAAGTGGGTAGACATCGCATGGAAATTGTTCCTTAATGGAGCATCTAGCAGAGAAGATTTTGGCGCAGGACTACTACTGATCAATCCAGAAGCAGGGGAGCACAGATACTCACTTCGTTTCGAATTTCCACTCACCAATAATGAAGCTAAATATGAGACACTAATATGTGGCTTAGATCTTACAATCAGGATGAAGATCAAAAGTGTTAAGTGCTTTAGCGAGTCACAAATAGTAGTTCAGCAAGTACTGGAAGACTATGAAGTTCAAGAAGAGCAGTTGACAAATTATTTAAGGAGAGTTTGTTAACTCATTTCACAACTAGCATCGGTTAATTTAGCACCAGTTTTTCTGTTAGCACTGTTTTTTGGAACCAGTGTTAATTTAGCACCGATTTTCAAAAAACCGGTGTTAATTTAGCACCGGTTCTAAACAACTGGTGCCAAAAATTTCAAGAATTAAAAAAATGCCCAACCTCTATGAGCAGCTGCGCGCAACTGCGTTCAGAGAAAGAGAAAAATGCTCTTCCTCTGTAAGCAGCCGCGCGCAGCTGCGTTCAGAAGAAGGGAAAAAGACCTAAAATTTATAATTTAGTAGGTCATTAATTTAATAATAATATTAAATTCACAAAATTAATAATAAAAAATAAAACAAAAAAATGTATGATACAAAAAAACTTGTACAAAATTAAAGCTGCGTTCGCGATTCTTGTTTGATACACACTTTACACAAGAAAAGCCATCTCATCCTCAAAGAGAATCTCAATACTCTTCTTCATAAGTAGAAGCACATTACAGCCATGATTTATGTCTACAACAACAGAGTTCATATTAAGTTGAAGCATGAATACGAAAACACCATGTGATTACGGAGATAATGCTTACACAAGCAATTTATGCATACTCAATTGCACACACCAAAGCTAACAAATTCCATTAGAACAACACCTATGTATAGAGCTACAATCAATTGAATTCCCACATTTATGAATCAAACATTCTACAACACTCCATAATCCACCAAAACAACACCACCAATATGCTTTCACATAATAAAAATTCTAACATCAACATTAGTAAATACATTTGATCAGAGCGAGAAGCTGATAGCTAGAAAATATCATATATCATATAGCAGTAGCCATTAGGTGTTTAGCCATAGGTTTTTGAAAGAGAGAATTTATGTGTTTCAATAATAAAGCTATACTACTATAGAAGTCAGTGAAATAAACAATACAGACCTATCTCATCAAACTAATCTCATGAATCTTGGCATGACCTCCTGAACATCAGTATATTTCTCATGATATTCAGTCACTGACCAGTTCAGCAGAGTAACTATATAAGCATAAACCATAAAATTGAAAGAAAAACCCACTCTAGCATTCTGTTTTCAAGTCATAAATTCTATTTTCATCACTAGACAAACTTGAAAACAGGCAAATGAATAACAAAACAACTGCAAGAAAGCTAATCTTGATTTCAAAAAATGGCGGTATTCATATCAAGAGATGAATATCATCAACACAAAGCTCTTAATACACATATACTTGTCAAACAGTAGAAACACCAAATGAAATTAATCAAGAATTCTAGTGCAAATAATTCCATGCAGATACCTATAAAACTACCAGAATGCCTCTCACAGAACGATGGCGTTCCGTAACTAACCTTTCCTACAGTAATATAAAACAAGAATAGCCAAAGTAAAGTAAAAAACAAGAACAATCAAAGCATAGTAACTAACATCTTGCTGAAGAACTAGTCACGAGACTAGTCTTTCAAACAAAAATATAGGATTTTTTGTGCGGCTGGTGTTTTGAGCAAGTAAAACTATAAAATGTACTAAAAATCCTAACTTACTCTATCAGATTCCACACCAACACTAAGACTTTCTCCAGTAGGGCCATCAACCCACAATTCCCACATACAAACATCAGTAAAATCTCTCATCAGTTTCTCCAAGAACAAATTTTTAACCAAAAAAGACACCAATTCAGCTTGTGGAGCTTCCAAGGCGGCGGAGCCCTTGGGGAGGAATCGATCTCACCTCCACCGACATGGTACCCTCACCCCAACATAGTAGCAAACCAACATGGTGCATATTTAGGGTTTTTTTGGACAAAAATTGAGAGTTTTTAGCCTTACATGGTGGAGATTAATGAGGGGAAGAATATGAAAATTGAATGAGAAGATGAAACGTGATGACCGGATGAGAGCAACAGAGCAAATGTCCAAAAGAGGAATTAGGGTTTGAGTATCCAAACTCTCTTTATATATTAGTGTCTCACAAGATGAAGGGTCTAGATCAACCCGACTATTTAATCAATGACCATTAAATGGGCTTCATTACCTATTGGGCCCATTAAAATTTTAGAGCATTTAAATTAATTTTGAATTTTAAATGCTACAAGAGTATAATTTTAGTGTTATTTAATTTTATTTTCTCCATTATATATATACTCATAATTGATTCATAAATTGATTCATTTTTTTAGTAGTTTATATTTTTCTCTTAAATATTACCATATTCACATTTAAATTTATTTTCTACATATAATTTACAATATTAATTACTTATAGGTTCTGTTTGGCATAGTTGTGTTTGTAAGTAAAGCTGTTTTGATTTTGAAAGAAGGGGGAGATCAGTTTCTGCTACTTTTTTTTACTTTACCAACACTGAAATTACAAATGGAACTCTATCAAACGGAGCCATACACAATCTTCGAAAATTATATTGTGGCCCAAAATTGTGTTGCCACATTATCCTTGCTCCAAAATACATGGTTTTTTGTTATATTTGCATAAATTTAAAACATTAACTAAATGAATTTTTTGGTGGAATGTTGAAAATAGCTAGTACATGTCTTTAGTAACTTACAGATGATTGATTAGAATTAAGAAAGGGAAATCAGAATAAATTTTAGAAGTAATAAATTATTTGAAAGTAATAAATTATTTAGAAGAAATAAATTTTAGGAAAATTATATTTTTTGAGTCAAAATATTAAAACTATTCTAACTAAGTAGGATGAGAATAATTGTATTTTTCTTTATTTAGTGAATAATTGTATTTTTATTTATCAATTTCTTGTGCCTGATCGATGATGTATTTCTGTTACGGATTTGAAAAATAAAATGGGGGTGTATAGGGAAGTATCACGTTCAAGAGGATTTCAATTTGGGGTTACGAGTAAAGTTTTTACTTTTTGCACTTAGGTCCCTCCAAGAAATTTGGAATGGTCGGATCACGAAATTGGCGACACCCAAATTTAATTGAACAATATAAGATTGCGACTTTGCGATTTGGGCATGTATGGATGAATGGAAGGGCCTCGAAAGTCAATATTGATTAACTGTACAAAATTTTGAAAAATTACACTGTGGCCCAAAATTATGTTTCCCCATTATCCATTGCTCCAAACTGCATGATTTTTGTTATTCTTACCTAGATATAAAAATATTAAATAATATATTTTTTGGTGAATTGTTGGAAAGCGATAGTTGATGTTCTAGAATAACTTAGAGTTAATTACATAGAAGTAAGAAAGAGAAATCAGA
Organism: Rubia tinctorum; assembly: GCA_032355605.1. NCBI lineage: Eukaryota > Viridiplantae > Streptophyta > Magnoliopsida > Gentianales > Rubiaceae > Rubia > Rubia tinctorum. The sequence continues at coordinate 15,860 of JAULKM010108857.1, forward strand.
GAGGAATAATGATATGTTCTTGTGCTCGATCAATGATAAATATTTCGTCATGGATTTGGAAAATAAAATGGGGGTGTAAAAGGAAGCATCACATTTGAGTGGATTTCAATTTGAGGTTACGAGTAAAGTTTTTACTTTTTGCACTTAGATCCCTCCAAGAAATTTGGAATTGTCGAATCATGAAATCGGCAAAACCAAAATTTAATTGAACAATATAAGATGGTGAATTTGTGATTTGGGCATGTATGGGTGAACGGAAGGGTCTCGAAAGTCAACATTGATTACTTGTACAGAATTTAGAAAATTATACCGTGACCCAAAATTGTGTTTCCCCATTATCCATTGCTCCAAACTACATGATTTTTTTATTCTTACCTCAATATAAAAATAATAAATAATATTATTTTTTGGTGAAATGTTGGAACACGCTGGTAGATGTTCTAGAATAATTTAGAGTTAATTACATAGAAGTAAGAAAGAGAGATCAGAAAGGATTACAGATATGTTCTTGTGCCCGATCGATGATAAATATTCCATTACGGATTTGGAAAATAAAATGGGGGTGTATATGGAAGCACCACATTCGAGCAAATTTCAATTTGGAGTTAAGAGTAAAGTATAGGGAAGTCTCAAAATCCATGACACTAAAATTTACTGACATTAGAGGGAGAAGCAGACGAATTCTAGACAACGAGATCAGAACTCTTTTTATTTACCTGCTGAGTAGGAACCCATGTGATCGCATTGCCACAGGATCATAATAATGCATAGGATCACAAAAGCGAATGGAACATCCTCAAAATAATCAAATTCGTACTTCTTCAGCTGAGTAAGAGAGGAAAAGAAGAAAGACCACCGAGGTGAGACAACAAGGCATAGGGATGACCACCATGAGAAATTCTGCTAATAAAACCATCATTAAGCACAACTTTCTGTTGCTCCAATATTGCCTCAGACCTAGCTAGTTTCGGCAACTTCGTAGCCATCAAAATAGGGTTCAACCCTTGCAATTCGACTAGAGCTTTGCAGTACTCAAAGTTGTGAAAAGAGGTAGAAACTTCATCAAAATTTGTTTCAACAAGACGATCTACAAGAACTTGAGGGTATCTAGGCGAAGTAGGACCATTAGTTTGTATATCTGATATGTCCATATTATAGGATGATTTTTGGATCTTTTGTACTCATTTTGGTATACTTTTTGTGCTTTGGATACCTTATGTCCATATTATAGCGACTTTAGCACTCTTAGCACTTTTAATAAGGATTTTGTGAGACAAGGTAATGATTTGAAGATTTAAAGACATTGAATACTACTTTTTGAATACAATGAAGACCATAAAGAGCTGAAGACGGGAAGAGGAGACAACTACACTTAGACCAAAAGAAGACAATCTGAGAGGGTAGTTTACTCTGGCCATCGCGACTCGCAACACATGTGTTGCGAGTCGCGACGGACCACTGCCAGATCTACTTTTTGGACTTTCTGTACTTTAAATACTCTCTTATTCTTTCTCTTTCCAGCAACTTTTCTACCTCGATTCTACAGCCATAAATCCTTAGTTTCTACAATTTTCATCTTGATTTTATGTTTGAATTGCTATTGTTGTTAGTATGAATTCTATTAGCTAAACTTAGTCATGGGAGCAATTGATTAAGGTTTCCAAGCCCACGTCTTGAGAACTATTTGTGAGCTATTTAAGGCTTTTCTATTGTGTATTTATTGTGCTTTGAATTTGGTTGTTGAATACATTAATGGTGTTAAAATTTTGAGTATATGAAATACTTGTATGATTACTTGTTAGGGTTTGGAGAAAATAGCTAATTCTCCTTTCTTTTGATATGAAATCCAAATGCATGAATTAGACCTTATAATATGGTTGATGATTTGATGAATGCTAGATAAATTTGATAATATTGAATTCTTTATCATGTTTGTTTTGTTTAGAAAATAGGAGAAGTTTATAGACCTTGAACGTTCTTGACTAATCTTGTGTAAATGCATGAATTGGTTCAATGCTTAGACACGGTGTAGTGTTTATAAGTGCTACCAAGCTTGTTGATTCTTTGTGTTTAATGTCACTAATGTGATACTTTTAGGCGTTGATCGACTAAAGGAGTCATTAGTGAGGTTTAGCGAGAGATGTCGAATTCACTCTTGTAAAATACTATCAAAGAAGGATAGAATATTTATCTTCACAAAAAACAGTAAAATTATTGAATAGGTTGTATGTTCAATGATAGATAAGAGGTTTGGAAGTAGAAATCAATTGCACCCAAGGTCCTGTAAATTTTGTTCAAATGCTTCTTATTAGTTGTTGCTTATTTAGAAGATTTACATTGCTTGATAGTTAACTTGTCTTTAAATTGATGACTTAGAAAAACCAACCCAAAACCCCCCTCTTTACAAGCTTTTAAATATATGCATATCTTTATATCTAGTGTAGTATTCACCGTTATATGTGAAAACCCTTAGGAAAATCTCTCTTCTTTGTAGATGACTCCAATTTGTCATTATCTACTTAATTGTATTTAGTAAGCATTTAGGGCTAATAAATTGTATCTTAGAGAGGTACAACAACGACCTCCAAAATTTTGGCACCGTTTCCGAAGAAGAGGCGTTTATTTTTAAATGTTTGGACATATTATGTGTGAGTATGTGTTTTATTTGTCTTTTAATTTTGGCTATTTTTATTCGGAGTAGGTATTGCTTGATTTCTTGGTGAATTTGTTTTATCTAGAATCTTACAATATCATTCTGACTTTTTGAAGATTTTTTTTTAAAAAAAATATGGAACATTTCACCTTGAAGGAACTCATGATTTGAAGAGAGGCTCAACGAGCAAGGTTTTGTATGATTTGTCATTTCGACCATACTACAAAGTCTTGCTATATGTTGAGGGATAAGCACTGCGAGGGGGAAAGAACCGTTGGTTTTCAAAACCAAGGGTATTATGAAGAGTGCTATCATGAGGATAGCGTTGAAGGTTTTCAAGGGCAAGAAGCTCAAGAATGGTATTCGTACCACGATTCTTACAGTTCAGAGTGGAGTGGTAATCCAGATTTGTGGTATGAGAATGAGCCGAAAAACCAACCCTACGAGCAATATAGTTATCCCCCACCATCTTACACCATACCCCAAAACCAAGCCCAAGAAGAAGGTCTAAGTTTGAACTCGGAAATTATAGATGCAATATCAAACTTAACGAAGTTGGCTAAGATTAATGAGGAAGCAGAAGATCGAACCTCCTCAAGACTCGAGGCTTTGGAGGGGCATGTGAACAACATGATGGAAGTGGTTTTTCGAATGGAAGCTCGTTATTTCGAAGATACACCATCCCAAGTCCAACATGAAGATACGGTGAGTGAGGTCACCTTGACGAATGAGTTTGAGTTCGAAGGGGATGAGGAGTCGGTTGTTGAACACAAAGAAGTTGAGGAAGAGGTGATTGTGCTACATCTACTGCCATCATAATCCCTATCCCCACCTAGTGAACCGACTCCACCATTTTCATAAGTTTTGAAGGAGATAAGAAAGGAGAAAAAAGACTATACCAAGCCTCCTAACCACTCCACTTCTTTAAAAACCCCTCCTAACCACTCCACTTCTTTAAAACCAACTCCATCTCTACAAAACTTTCCTCTTGAAAGTTTTGTACCCCCACCTCCGTACTTTTGGATGCTCATGGTAAAGGGGTTCAAGCCTTCACCATATGGATAATATTAGGGTTGTGCCGAAGACCTTAAACATACGGAGCTAGGTTGTGCCGACGACGTAAATAAATTTGGTTTTTATTTTGATTTTTGTCATTATTTTTTGGTTATTTGTCTTTTTTTCCATGGTGTTATAGCTAGATGAAGTGCATTGCATTGGAGAAGATGAAGGAATAATAACCATGACAAAGGGAAGAGAGCTAGAAAAGTTGGTAAGAAAATTCTTCTAAGTGCTGAGAAACCCTGCCTGTCGCGAGTCGCGACGAACAGGGGGATTTTTGGAACTCCCAGTAACATGTTATCGCGAGTCGCAATGAACCTCTCGCTAGTCGCGACACTCTAATGCGACTCGCGATGGTGTTGTCACGATCACGATGGAAATCAGAAGTTTTTGGCTAAATTGCAACTCCCAGTAGCATGTTATCGTGAGTCGCGACGTACCTGTCGCGAGTTGCGATGGTGTTGTCGCGATTTGCGATGGGGTTGTCGCAATCGAAATGGAAATCAGAAGGAGTTTGAAAATTTTGCAACTCCCAGTATCCCATTTTTGTGACTCTCGACGTGGGCGTTGCAATTGTGACGGCTTTTTGACTTCTTGGAGTCCGTTGACTCCAGCGTCGTGACTCGCGACAATGCCATTGTGAGTTGCGACATTGTGCATATAAGGAAAAAGGGCAGAACCCATTTCTTCAGAATAACTCTTCTGATCCGCCACATTCCTCCACCCTTCTGCCATCGTTCTGTAACCTTCGTTCCACCAATTCGGACGGAAAACAACATTTAAGCTGGCAGAATCTTCCCCAACCCAATCCCCCTACGAATTCCAACTCATTTCACCCTAAACCACTTAAAATTGCTCCAAGAAACTTGAAACCCTAAATTTTGAGGATTTCAAAATTTCAAGTGCATAGAGTTAGGGATTTTTGTGGGTTCAACTTACTCATCATCTTAATCATCAAATTGATACATTTCTTCAACTCGTTGCTCTTAAATTGATATATTCATTGAATTTGTAGATTTGTGTGAATGTGTTATATTGTTGGAAATTATTGGAATGTTCATGAATTGATTAAATTTGTGACATGGATTGGGAATGGTGAATAAGTTAATGAAATGATCATATTTTGGATTGAGAATGGTGAAGGGTAAATTGGTTGAGATTTTATGGAAATTACATATGGATTGAGAATGGTGAATGGGTTCATGAACTGATTCTTTTTTGTCATATGGATTGTTCATTTTTTTTAAAATTTTGGTAGTAGAATGTTTTGGATTGTTCTTGTTCTGAATTATTCATGTTTGGACTTTTTATTCTAATTTGATGTTAGGCGAGAACAATAATGGAACTTGATTTTGCTACTTCATTTTGACATTGGATTATGGAATTAGTGTAGATTTTGGTTGTGATTAGGCTAGTTTGATTGGGTTTTGGTTTGGCTTTGCTCAGGATAGTGTAGCTTTATTTTGTAGCATAGTATATTTAGCATTGCATTAGATTGAAATTTATGCACATGAATATATATGCATTTTACATCGTTATAGTAGCTTTCTCATGATTGTAGTATATTGACTACATCATTTTGATTACAATTGATAATTTCTATAATGATGTTTGGATGCTTATTGCTATGAGTTGCATACTAGTTTGTAAAAATATGTTCTTTTGAAGTAATGTCCAAGTGATTATTGCATGAATTATCTCTTATTTCCCCGTGCATCTCATGTGGTTTGATGTATTGAATAGACATGGCCCTAAACAAGAGATCAAGACCAGGTCCTTCTGCCACACCTCCACCTCCGCCGCCGGTAGCCGAGCCTGCACCACCACCTCTCCCGGATAGATTCATGGGATTATGTCGGATCACCGGTGCATATGCTGAGAGGTGGGACATTTTATCATCGAGGAAGATCCAGGAGACGTGATTGGCCGATGAAGCCTCATTGGAGGCCCTTCAGCTGAAGGAGCCAATCCAATGCCTCCTTGATAAAGAAGGTATGAGAGGTTTCTTGTCCCGAGGAGCACCCACGTACCGGAGATACACCCTTGAGTTCTTGTCCACGGTGAGGGAATATACGGAGAGAGATAGAGTGCTCTGCGAGCAGTTCATTCAGTTTCATCTGAATGATCGATCATTCAAGATGAGCCTCCCGGATATTGAGGAGGCTTTTGGGTGGGACAGAGCAAAGATATAGGTGAGGTTCGACCCGGAGAGACACACTCCCACCATTGAGGAGAACTTCTTGTTATGGCAAACCATCACGAGGAAGACGCAGAATGTCAGGGACAAGAACAATGTCACCATCCATATGGTGCTTCGATATGTGCACTGCCTCCTCTCCACCACTCTATTATGTCGCGCTGAGGCGACAAATTTACCGAATGATGAGATTCAATTTCTTTGGGAGTTGACGAGTGAGGGCACGGGATATGGAGGATGGGCAGACTTGTAGGTCACTAGGTCTTGGAGGCGGCGAAGAAAGATAAAGGCGAGATATCATTAGGGGGCATGATCACCCTACTTGCGGAGCAGTTGCACATTGCCATACCTGAGGGCCTTCAGCGACTTGGTCGAGGGAAGTCTTATCGCATCACATTTACTCATATGGTCAACTTTCACCTGATCAAGACTACAACAGATCTACGGGATTTACATTGGTTGTACGGGGCTGGAGGTGTCACTTTCATGAAGCTTCCACAGCTTCAGCATACGAAGCTGGAGTTGGACACCCCGGTGACGGATTTGGCTATCGAGCCAGATCAGGAGTGCATGCGGGTATTTCCGCGGGAGCTTAACAACCTCCCGGTCTAGTCTGACGAGGGTGCTCTACCCTACACTATGGATCCATGTACCCCATTTACCACATCCTTCCTCACATCACCAGCAGCCCGATCCTATGCAGGAGGATTACAGCAATCGCAACCAGCCTCAGGAGCCGCCAGCGGATTCGAGATTGATCAGCTCGCATCCAGAGTGTGGGATATGCAGGCACGTGTTGGTGGCACCACAGGATCAGATCCCGGAGCAGCAAGGCGTAGGGAGAGACACCAGAGGAATGAGGAGTGGATGGCACAATATCAGCATCGCTATGGACAAGGTGGTTCATCCTCATAGCAGTGATAGTGAGCCGTTTTGTTTCGAGTACCCCCCTACTTCATTATGCATTGTGATTTGCCCTATTTTGTATACATTGAGGGTAATGTAGTATTCCAGTGTGGGGAGGGGATTTATCATTCACTGTTTATCTTTTGGGATGCTTTAGTTTATCTTTTGGGATGTTATATTTTGATGCATATATTTTTGTAGTTTTGATATGTGGAATTTTTTGGCAATTTTATGATTGGAAAAACACGGAAAAATGAAAAAAATCATAAATTTTGAAATTTTGAAAAAATAGAAAATGAAAATTAACAAAAATAAAAAGAAAAAGAAAAAGAAAACTGCTAAGTTGAAAACCCGAGAGGGCAATTTAGCAACATTGGGGGCCCAAATAGGCTGAAAACCAAAAGGGCGGCCTAGGTAAAAATGGGAGGCTAAATGTGGGTGAGATGTGAGCCGAAAGAAACATGATGTGTGGCTAGGATGAAAACACGAAAGGGCTTCTAAGCAAAATGAGAGAAACAGAGAGAAAGAATTTTTTAAAAAAAAACAAATATATATATATACTCATTTGCCGGTGTTGGAGTCGTAAGGTTGCGGTTGATATATGGATAAATTGGGTAGCCTAACATCATAGGACCTTTTGGGATTGAGAAACTTAGCGGGAAAACGAAGTAGGGTTAGAAATTCTTGATTCTTTGTGTACTTAGTTGTCGTTGATATATTGGTATGAAGTGAAGTACGTGTGATGAGACGTCAAATGCATGTATTTTCCGAAGCATTTAACCTCTCTCTTGTTATCTTTTTGTTGGAAGATTGCTAGATTTATGTAGGTTTACATCATAAGGGGTTTAGATGACCATTTTCGGTTTTCGTA
>JAULKM010108871.1:0-23536 GCA_032355605.1 Rubia tinctorum
ATCCCGACTTGCCACTAGCTACTTAGTTGTAGTTAGTAAGCAATAAGGGCTTAAAAATTACATCTTTGAGAGGTACGGCGACGACCTCCCAACATGATAGACCTAGTGAATAACAAATAACTTAGGAATAAATAAGTAATCCAAATCCATAAACCAAGCTAACATTTCCAAAGACCTAGCCTATCCAAAATTCACAATTCATAACATTCTAAATCGTCGATAACCACATCAAGCCATGAATCACATCATTAAACAAATCATTCCAATAATTGAATTTTATATATCCATACTAACCATATTATTACAACGACCATATCAAAACATCGTCATCCATGAAATTGAAAAATATTAAACGATGTTGAATAAAAATCCAAGTGCCACATCAAACCTACATACTCTAGCACATCATGCCTTCAATTTTCACAATCAAGGTTATCGAATGTAAATGAAAAATCACACAATTTATTTACAAGGCTAAGGAAACTAACTTTTGATATGGTGGGAATGGAATGCGTTGAATGGTAGAGATGGAGTAGTCGCGGGATGCGAGAAGATGAATGGCGGGGATGGAGGATTCATCGGGAAAATCAATAACCAAGGGATAGAGAAGGTTTCCGTGTCCAAATTCAACGGCGGAGCACGATGTTAAGGTTTACGCCGGCCAGATCTACAACCAAGGTCTCCAGAAAAGATGGAGTCGCTCTCCTTAGTCACCAGCGAAAGTTTATGCGGAGATGGAGTAGTTACTAGCCTCGCTTAAATACAAGGGAGAGTAATGTGAGAGTTATGGGAAGGTGGGAGTAATGGGGAATACTTGGGAGGAGTTGAAACTGCGGTGTTATGGCATTAATGATGGAATTGAAAGTGGAACCTCCGTCGTTTAAGTTGCAATTAATGGCTGTTTGGCTTCGAGGGTTTTTATATCTTCAAAATTAGCACCGATATAAGTTAAGTATGTCGGTGCTAAATATTTAATGTATATTAATCTTCCATTAGCATCGGTATATAAACCGGAGCCAATAGAAAAACATACCGGTGCCACATAAAAGAAAGCAGTTGAGTACCGGTAGGTAAACCGGTGACATTAGAATCAGAGACCGGTGCCAATGTAACAAAAAGCAGTCGCACCAGCCTGCTTCAAATGTACAATTTAAATATGGAAATGGACAGAGTGGTAATCTTTATTTTTTCTTCTAAGTATTGAGCACCGGTATATAAACCGGTGATATTGAAATATCATACCGATGAATGGACATTTTCTGTTTCCCGCCATATGGTTTTAGAATATCTAAACATTTTCATTTCCTTCCCCAAATCCTAGCACCGGTATTGTATTTATAATATCGGTTCTATTAATCTACTATTGATACTTTAAAAAATTTATGTTGGAGCCTAAATTGTTTTACAAGTTTATATGACCATTAATTACCATTTGATTAGAAATAATTTGATTTATGCAATGCACGTGCACATATTTACGAGGTTAGTTCTAGAGAAGTGTTTTATTCATGCACAATTTAAAATTAATTACAAATAAGCCCTTTTTATGGGTTTTTCTACCCCACACATGAATTTTCATTTCATAGAATATATATTTTAAACAAAGATAAAACTTCATTTTAGGAGATTTGAGGAAAAACGCTAATATACATTCTAGAGTAAATGATAGACGCTTATGTAGTGGTAACAAAGAGATTTCGAGAAGGTTAAAGAAGACATATTTGTAGCCAATCTCTGATAATAATTTGTGTTTAGCTTGTAAAATACATTTGGATGGTCAAATGTTCTATTAACTTCAAGCAGAATTCTTTTTGGAGCCACGAGCAAACTTCTTAATTGTTGCAGTTTAGTCCCTCCAAGAAACTTGGAATTGTCAGAATCTGAAATTGGCTGAGCGAAAATGAAATTCAATATCATGGGAGCTCAAATATGTGTTTCAACATGGTTGTGCCATGGGAAGTAACTTGTTTGAGGACTTGGATCACTAAAACTAATTCTTATAAAATTACACCGTGGCCCCTATGTTTATTTTAACAAATAGTATTGCTCCAAAGTACTTGATTTTTGGCATATTAGATTTATCAACTGTGTTTTCAATGAAATTAATTTTATTGGTATTTTTCCTTTTTAAAAAATTGGATTACAGTGAAAATAGTGGTTAATTACCGCAACACTTATTTGCAAACCGGTACCTTCGATTACGCTACTGGAGCCTTTGAGATGAGGACAGGTATATAAACTGGTTCTCATAAGAAAAATACCGGTGCAGGATTCCACAAAGCAGCAGCCTCAAGATGGTTTAAAATGGATAAACAATAAATTTATATAGCAACGTCCCATCAACATTATATATAAATTATTGTTTAAAATGTAACGACTCAACTAAGAAGAAGGCAATAAATATTTAGATTATCCAGCTACATAGCTTATCAAAAAACATCATAGGATTTATCAAAGAACAACATAACCTACACTTTGAAATCAACAAATAGTAATGCAAAAATGGTTCCCATTCCTCAAACGAAGCTATGTTTTACAAGTCGTGAGATGTTGATCCTACATGAATGTCCTGCGCGTCATCATTTTCATTGAACAACGAGAAAGGTCTAACTGCCTTCACTGCTTCTGGAAATTGGTAGCTTATCACTTTCCCCATATAGTCAAACCATTTTCGTTGAAATTGGAAATTCAACTGCAAAATTTGAAACCCTTCCTCCAGTGTCAACACCTCGGATTCAATGGACGTTGCAGATTGCGTTGGTCCTACCTTGTAGAATGAATCTACGGAAATTGGTGCCATTGGTGGCCAAATGCTCATTGTCATAGTTTGGTACCCCCACTTTAGAACCGAGTAACGAAATGAGGCAGAAAAAAGCATAGGATCCTGTCGTATCCTTGTCCCGTGTAAGAACCCGATGCATTGCTACCCCAACATTCCAAAGAAGCTTATTTTTAATTGCATACAACTTCAATATCCGACACTTATAAAGTTCCGTGTTCTCGGTAATTGGGTCAATATGGCATGCTACGAGATGATACCATGCATTCATTTCTGGTGTTGGTAATTTCTTTGGAATTTTTGTCCACCCGGGAAACACTATAGCATCAACATTCGTACCTTCCCTTGTGATACATTGCATGATTCTTTTATAATCATCGACATCCAAATCACTATCATCATCTTTGAACAATGTATATTGCTCATCCTCCTCCTTTATTACTTCAGGAAATTCGTAAAATTCATTAACAAAGATTGGAGATAGAGGGACTAGTTTCCCATGGCATAAAACCTATTTGAAGCTCAATTCGCACCGCAGATTCGCATAGAATTCTATGACAATGGTCAGGTTGAAGGCGGATGAAGTTGAACAAAGTTTTTCCCATCCAAGTTGCCTAATGGTTTCATGAAAATATGGATTTTCTTCTACTCCCCTTTCAGAATAATGTTTCCGCATCCGGTAATTTTGTGCTAACAATATGGCCTCCTCGGACACAAATCTATCTTAAAGCTTATTCGAGTGAGATCCACTTGTCGGGGAAGAAAACATTTATTTTCTGGGCCTCTTATTTGGGGTTTTAGGGGCCCTAACCTATATTGGATATAAACGCATTTTATCAAACAACCTGTGTGCAAGAAATGTACTAAGAATTGTAAAGACTTCTAATAGATGACAATCTGATTATCCATACAATAAGCATCTTATATGCACAAGAAAAGAAAATCACATATAAATCCTGATTAGAACCATAATTTATTGCAAAACAATCCATGGTTATGTTTGGATTATTAGCAATTTACATTGATTATGTATTCACTGGAAAATAAAAGATTCCATTATTTAAGATCATTACATGGGTAAAGTGAAAAGATGATATTACATTGAGTGTATTTGATGTAAACTTGAAGTGTTGAAAGAGGCTATTTGAAGTTGATATTAGAAGAGAATAATGTTGATGAAACTGATTATAAAAAGAATTTAGAAATACTTAGCACCGCAAACAAAACCGGTGCTAAAGAACATAATACCGGTGCCTTAATGGAGACCAATAGCCAAATCTCTATTATTTGATCGAAAGCCGGTGCAAAAAGTCCAACAAACTGGTACCTACTTAACAAAATCAGCTGCGTCAGGCTGCTTTAAATGCACAATTTAAATATGAAAGGGCAGAGGCTCAATGTTGTTTTTTTCAAAGTACTGAGAACTGGTACACAAATCGGTACTACGATAATCACTTACCGGTTCCTTTTTAACAAAAATCAGCTATGCCAGGCTACTTTATATGCACAATTTAAATCTGGAACTGGGCAGAAGCTTCACGTTTCTTTTTTTCCTTTCTAAGTGATGAGCATCAATACCAAAACTGGTGCTAATATAATCACTTACCGATGCCTATTTAGTAAAAAGCAGTCGCATCAGGCTGTTTTAAATGTGCAATTTAAATTTGGAAGTGAGCTAAAGCTCAATGTTTGTTTTTTGTCAAAATGCTGAGCAACGGTACCAAAACCTATGCTAAAATAATCACTAATCGATTCCTAATTAACAAAAAGCGGTTGCGACAGGCTGCTTTAAATGTGCAATATAAATCTGGATTTGGATGGAGAGCTTAAGGTTTTTTCCCTAACTATTGAGCACCGGTATATAAACCGGTGCTATTGTACAAAATTTATGTGCTTATTTTCTCAAAGGCATCTACACGCAGCTGCTTTAAGCTGCTTTACAAGGAACAGAGCATATACTCTGTCTTTTTGCACTAGTATATTATCGGTTACTAGTTCTATTAAAGAATTTTAGAATAAATTGACCATAAAACACACATAAATAATTAATTTTTTAATCTGGAACACTAGAGACCACTTAGGTTTCAATTGGGCTCTTTTAAAAGGCACGAGAGCCTACAAAATAGAAGGAAATGTGAAACACAAAATCCCTATCCTTTTCTTTTCAGTACTACATCACCACCCACAATATGACTATTCTCTCCTACCCACATATTGTCCCCATGTGATCATCTACGTACGGGTGGTCCACTGATGTCCTCTAAACTTTAGAATGCGGATGGAAACTCCACAGTATCATATTTTACTGGCCGATATATTTCTTCATAAAAATAATACTTCTTCCCACGAAGGACAACATGTCACTCCTTATTGCTTGGGTCTTGAATATAAAATACTTTCCAAGCTTGGGAGGCTCGGATGAACTTGTCATTCTCATAACCAACTCGATTCAGGTCCACCAGTGTAAAACCCATAGGCTTCTCAAAACATACACCTACACCATTTTTTACCCATCTACACTTAAAAAAACTTTGAACTCAACATAATCCAACTCCCATATCTCCTCGATCACCCCCGTAAAAGGACATAACAGTAAGGATAAGGTTTCTATCTTTCCTGCTCGAGGGCCACATAGATTCAAATTACACGTACACCCCGCTTTTCTGCGTAGTGCTCGTGCTATCTTTGTCCACTGTTAAGAAACTAAATCCATTCATGTTAAAGGCATGGTATATTTTAACCGTGCAATTGGGTGTTCTTGCAAATGCACGAAGCTTAGCAGGCATTCCATCCACATTGCAACGATTAAAAAATCAGTTCACAAAAGTTGAAGAATGCTCCAGTTCTATCTGATTCGATGACCATTTGGGATAGAGTTCCTCCAACATAGAAATGTGCTCCTCAACATATATTGCAGTCACACTACTGTTTCACAAAACATAATGGTGAACTTTCATCATCTCAGCATTTTAGGGTGTTTAAAATGTACCTTTAGGCCATGGGATTACATGCTTCCTCCCACTTTGCACATGTTATGGAACTCCAAATGCTGTCTTTCCAACCAAATTCAAAGTACAATGCTCAATGATCTCCTCCGTGACATACCTTTTCACAATGCTGGCATCAGGCCAGCTTCGATTGTGTACGTTGGCCTTAAAGACCCATAAGTGGTGCTCGAACGGGAACATGCAATGCATCCAAAGTTGACCGCATATTCTGATTTTCCTAACCACGTGGACAAAGAGATGGACCATAATGTTGAAGAATTCTAGGAGAAAGTACTTCTCAAACAAACACAACACTACAATCCCCTCACGTTCCAAATCATCAAGCTGTTTCCTGCTAATATTCTTATGGAAAATGGAGTTGAAGAAAAAAGCACATACGCATGATGCAAAATATCACCTCCTCTTACATGACACCCCACATAGAAATGGGCAAGATCTGTTCCATCAAGACATGAAAATCATGTGATTTCAAAGCATTCAGATGCGATTCATCGTTCACAAACCGACTTACATTAGGAAAGTAGCCAGATGGTACCTTGATACCCTGAATACACTCACAAACTGACTTCCTCTTAGTCATTGAAAGACTGTAAGGAGCTGGTGGTAAGTACGCCCACTTACCTTTCACCTCTGGAGCTAAATCAAATCTTATACCCAGTTCAGCCAAGTCCTTCTGTGCATTTAAGCTATCCTTCGTGTTTCTTGGAATGTTAAGTAGAGTCCCAATTAGAATCTTACACATATTATTCTCTCTATGCATCACATCCAAACAGTGGCAAACCTCCAAATTTTCCCAGTACAGAAAATCAGAGAAAATTGATCTTTTCTCCCAAGGTCTATAGTTAGGGGTAAACACCTTCGATAAAAATTTTCCAAGGACAACGTTTAATTTCATCACCTTATTGCGGATGGAAAACAACTCAATATCCTTAGCGCCCTCCTCCTCTCCCTCCCACCAACGAAATGAATTGTATATTCTCGTAATTTGTTCTTTGACGGGAGAAATTTCCGATATCCAAGATACACGGTCTTCATACTATTCTTTAATTACTGGAAATCAGTATATTCCTCACACACATGAAATTCCTTATGGCCCTTATTCACATAACCTGGAAGATTACCGTAAGCTGGAAAATCATTTATCGTGCATAAAAGCATGACCTTCAAATTGAACTTGGTCTCACGATAACCGTCGAACAAATCAACAACTTCGAACCACAAAACTTTTAAATTTTCAATGAGAGGGGCTAAATAGCTATCGATGACGTTCCTAGGTTGCCTCGAACCAGAAATCATCAAAGGCATCAAAATATATTTCCTCTTCATGCAAAAATAAGAAGGTTGATTGTAAATGGAAAGCATAACCGGCCATGAACTATGTTTCGAAGACATGTTACCAAAGGGATTAATACCATTAATACACAAATCCATCCTCAAATTCTTGGGTTCAGCTGCAAAGTCAAGATACATCATGTCAATTTCTTCCAGTGATCCGCATTTGCTGGATGGTTGATAATGTCATTATCAAGACACCCCCTATCCATGTACCATGTCACATTCTTCACATCCTCAATGTTTTTAAACAACATCTTCATCTTTGGGACAATAGGAAGGTACCACACGCATTTAGTGGGGACACGTTTCCATACCTTCACCTAAATCTCATCATCGAGAGCCTCAATTATCCTATCCTTATTATGAGGAACGTGATATATGGGAACATGACACATCTTTCTCCAAGTGACCTCTATACAAAACACAATCTCTGGGGAATGCATGTATTTTTTTATACTTCATCCCCATTGGACACAAAATTCTCTTCGCATTATATAGTTTATACGATAAACCATTTCTAAAGGGAACTTATCATTCAAAAACTTGCGCAACTTATCCATGCTAGTATCACTCCACGAACCAACTCCTTTCATGTTAAACAACTCCATCAAACATGACATGACAGTTCCTTCTTCTTGCAACCGAGAAACAAAGGTTTATCCTCCTCATCTAAAAATTTTGATAGTACATTGGGCCTTTCCCTCCACCATCTTCTCACACATATCATCCAAATACATATTCCCAAAAAATTCTCCCTTGCTACCTATGACCACCTCCGGCAGTGGTTTCTCACCGTGAAATGTCCAAACCAAATAATCATTTGCAAACCCTCTCTTGTACAAATATAGTTGCAACAAGTCCCGATCGTTAATATGGTAATGATTCTTACAATAACGACAAGAACATAAGATGCACTTTTCACGACTAAATGCATGCTCCATAAACTCCCCAACAAAACAATAATTCATCACTCACCAAACTAACGTTCTCATACACATGTTTTGCCTCCTGATGGCACGGTACATATCTACAATCAAATCAATGTGCATCAACTCAACTTCCACAAATATATATATATATATATATATACATTTCTACCCCGAAACTAATTGTACTCATGAAACATCGAGTTACAATCCACAACATGCAACATCACATTAGTACCACAAATTGTCAAACCACATGCTTTAAAATGGCTTTTAATACATCAACCATACTACCTAAAAACCCATTTCATGCATAGTATGAACCAACATTACAATGATCAAATGTACAAACAAGCAAAAAAATGCCAACCTATCATTCCACACATACACTACAATAATTTGTAAATTAAAACAAAGTATAAAGTAACTTCAAGGGTTTTCACTGATGAGCATTCAAGGTTTTCTTCATCCAAAAATTTATATTAATGAACAGAAACACTACCATATTCCACATTTTACCCGCCACAGAAAAGGTGGTAGATGTGCATTTAATGCACCATTAGCACAGCTATTAGTAGTTTATACCGGTGCCATTTTTTAGATTGACATTATAAAACCGGCAATGGTACCAGTGCTATAAGTGAAATACTATACCGATCAAGGTTCTCTTGAAGAGGATCGGTCTAGAGGGATTTGTGGGGAAGTCTGCACCTGCGTACTCCAGGTACATATTAGAGTTCCTTGCCACTGTCAAGCAGAGAGTTAATAGGCGGGGGTGACAAGGTGGAAACTTTCCACCTGGGGAACATGGTACATAACATGACCTACCAGGAGATTGCCACGTGCTTCGGGTGGAAGCACCAGAGCTAGGTGCCTCATAGAAACGAGAACTTCTCAGGATTTTGTGTGGGAACATTCTGATACGCACCTGAAGACCGCGAGAGAAGCCGAGCAAGAACACCGATATAGTGCATCCAGCACTGAGATACGTGGAGAGATTTCTAACTATAGTGGTACCATGGAATGGAGAGGCCACCACTTTGACAATTGAGAACTACAGTATGTTGTAGTCAATTTGCACGGGGCACGACTACCCTTATCTTGTGGAGAGCTACCCGATATCTATGAGGGGGGAGGAAATATAGCAGTTGGGGGCATGATATCACTCCTGGCTACTCATCTTAGCCTCCCGATGGATGAGAGTATGCAGGATAACATCATTACCCCATACACCCTTACCTTTAGTTCCTTAGTAGAGGTGGCGATGATTCAGTCGGAGGCTGGACTGATCTACTGGTGCTGTAAAGACTCCAACTTTATGAGACTTCACCAGCCTGCAAGGACTAGACTCAGACCATTGTTCATGTTTTAAGATCTCCTTATAGATCCATACCAGGGTGTGAGAGTAGTTGTGGGAGGCCCCCATGTAGAGCAGGACAGGGAGCAGGCTGAGGAGCACAGGGATGATAGAGTTCCTATGGACAAGAATCAGGTTCATCCACAACTGGAGTAGTCACCCCCGTAGACTACCCGTTCATACAGCCACCTCCCGTGGACCATCAGTTTATGCAACCTCCTCCATTTGAGCAGCAGTTCTTACCACCACCTTTCTTCAGATCGATTGACATACAAGAGTAGCGTTATAATTCTGTAGGGCAGAGTTCTTGGTATTTTAGGGAGACACGACCACACAAACATAACATCTCTAACCACACAACCTTGTTTGGGGAGCGAAGTAGACAGAGCAGTCGTGGCCTCTTCATTTTGAGCCTCCGAGAGAAAGCACCTCAATTCCTACCAAGCACAAGTATCGCCCCTGCAGCATCCGCAGTATAGCCCATTCAGGGAGCATGGTTCACCGGGGTTCAGATAGTTCATTTTATCATATGACCCGTAAGGCCAACCACGCAGTATGAGCCCGAATGGATGCATTCTTGTCGAGATTCCTTCTTTTGAGTCCAGCAATATGTGAGCCACCTTACTGCCCATATTTGATTATCATGAGGATGATACGAGTTACAGGTTTGACAGGGTGGATGAGCAGCTGTAGTATATGAGAATGGAAATAGTTTTACTCCACTGCGGAAAGCCAAAGATCACCGACCAGATGAGAGTTATGGGCATCAGAGACGATCACCCTCACCAGGAGCCATAAGATCAAGGGCGTGGAGTTAGGCGTGGTGAACGGTGTTGAGGAGTTTTGGTGTTTCCAGCAATTTTCTACCTTGGTTACATGCGTTGTGGACAATGTATGAAATAAGTGTGGGGGAGGAAGTTGTAACACCTTCATCAATGGGTGGCATCTTTTTATGCCTGAATTTTTTTTAATTTGGATGATGACTGCTTTTCCCGATTTTCTTTCCCTCATTAATTTGAAAACTGTTTTCATTTGGTTTCTTTTTGAAAACTCATTTTATAGGTGTGAGGATACCTTTTTGTAGTAATTTGGGATGTTGGAACACTTTGCATGGTTTGTTTGTTTCTTTTCATTCTCGTTGCAGTATGAAGGCCACCTTTGGGGCATTTTGTGCTACACAAAAAATAAAAAACCCTGCTAAGTCGAAAACCCTAAAAGGCAATTTAGGCAACAATGGGAAATGCCCGGATAGGTTGAAACACTTATGCAAAAGTGAGATGGAAAATGGTGTGGAAAAAGGTGAGAAGTGAGTTTTAAAAATAATTGTAGGATGCTAGGATGAAAATCCGAAAGGGCTCTTAGGAAAATTGAGAGAAATAAAAAAATTATCCTATGCTTCCCTTTGATTGTCCTTTGGTAGTTCTTTTGGTAGAGTAACTTAGCTTCACACATTCATATTTTGTGATCTTCCTCTTTGAGTTGGTATGTTGGTTGGATAATTTATCTTAGTTTCTTTGGGATGTGAGAGAAGTGAGAATCTTATGTTTTTGAGGGAACTAGGGTAGTCTAGGAATCACTGCTGGATGTTTTAGGGAATTCTTCACATGCTATGTTTCACTTGGATCTTTTCTCGTTCTTGTTTATTCGAGGATGATAAAAGGTTTATGGGTCGGGGATTTGATGAGATGCTAGAAGCATGTATTTCCTAATGAATTTAGCACATTTTTCGTAGCTTTTGTATGGTTGATTGCTAGATGTAAGTGTGTTTACATTGCAAGGGGTTTTAATAGCCATTGTTGGTTTTCTTGTATAAATCTCTCATTTTTTAGATTATTTAGATCTAATGGATACTATGTCTTTACGAGCATCTAAATTCTATTTTGTGAGCTTCATTGTAGATCGCTCGTAAGCACTCTAGAGTAGCTTAGTGAAGGCCATTATCAAAAATGGTAGAAGATATTTGAAGGCCATTCACAAGGTTGGTAGTAGACAGAAGGCCATGCGCATAATCGTGATAGTAGATCAGATGAGTTGAAGAAGAAAGAGTCAAAATCCGAAGAGAAGTGAAGACTGGCACACCCGTGTACTTTTATACGGCCCATGCCAAATAAATATCCTCTACGACTAAGTCCTGGCATGGCCTGTGTCCTTTTACGTGGCCCGTGAGCCCTGAAGATCAAGACTCGGACTCCAGTTTAAGCCCAGCAGCCAAATGCGCCGCTGCGCCATCAAAATCCAAGAATTGTAACTCCATTCTGCGACCTGTGTGCATCTTCATGGGATGCGCTGCTTAGAAAGTTGAATGCACTTTCCACCTGGTGGCCCGCACTCTTTTGCATGGGTAGCAAGCTCAGTTTAGCCAGGAGCCGTCACAGTCCCAGTCCCCGACGCGTGTACTATAACACAACTCGTGCAGACGTGGCTGCTAGGGTTTCCCTTTGTTTTGGTCTTCTCTTAGGCCCATTTCCACCAACTATATTAGGAGCACTAGTCTACTAGGGTTTAAAGAGTCTTATTGTAATTTTTATTTCCCAGTTCTAAGATTAGGTAGAGAGAGAAAGAGACTAACTCTTCTCTCTTCTTTTATTATTTCCTAGTTTATGACTATGGCATTGAATTTAATGATTGAATTGGGTTCAATGTCCATGGAGTAGTGTAATTACTTAGGGATTTTATTTTTATTCATAACTAGGTAATGGTTTTTATTCATAACTAGATCTTCCTATCTTTTATGTTTATGAATATTCATGATTTATTTGAGATTTAAATTCTTGTATGACGCATGCTATGTATATTCTATGATGCACCATAATTCATATGTTTTATTTTATCATGCTAGTCTTGATTACTCATTGGGAGTGTCGGGTTAAGCGTAATTTAGGCTCGTGAGTACCAGCTTTGTGAGTGCATGCATATATGATCACAAGTGCCATTAAGATCGTTGTACCCTAGCTTGGTTGGATCATTGTATTTCATGTCAGGGAAGAAATTACCCCTAACGGGGGTGCGTGGAATCCTCTTTGTACCCCGATAGGAAAAAGCATGATAGCTTGTAGCAACTAGGGTCGTAGTGTAGTGACTATCGTCGTTTCAACCCTGGAGCCATCATGAGACACTGATCCCTTTGTCACTATAGGCCTAGGTAGAAGTGTCCATAGTGGAGTGCCCAAGATGTATTTCCTTACTTTCATACCTAACAATAAGGTGACTTCTTAGGCACTTGATCCTTTACGCGGGGGCATGTTAGAGTCGGATTAAGTTTTACGAGGAAAGAGGTACGTAGTCAGGATTCTTTTGATCACCGATGCACTTTCCCTGATTTCAGAGGTGGTGTTAATAGGATTAAAATGGGTTTAGGTACGTTTGTGTGACAGACATTGATAAGTGCCGACTATCACCAAAACTATGTCACATAGACATGGGATATGTTTATATGTCTTATATGTGATGGAATCTAGGATCCAAATCATTTACCCGTCATGTTACCCAAATATCCCCAAGGATAGTTTAATATAGTTTGATCTTATGAATTTTTTATAATTAGTAGTTTGTAGACAAAACCCCCCAAAATCAATGTTGATAGCACTAGATATTCCCAACACACAATCGGAGTGATGCCCGATTGTGAGTTGTGTATAGTTAACTTTTGAATTCTAGCATCTTTGTGGACGTTCCCGGACTTGCCACTAGCTACTTTTTAGTAGTTGATATTGAGTACAAGAGCAACAAACTAATCTTATTGGGTTAATTCTCCCAAAAGTACAACCCCGCGGAATGTGGATCGTGATCATTGTTTATGTGGATGATGTTCTGCTCTTTGGGGACTCTATGAATGATATTAATATTGTCTAGTCTTCTTTACATCAGGCATTCGCCATCAAAGACCTTCGGGATGTAAAGTTTTTCTTAGGCATTGAGCTTGCCAGGTCCTCTGCTGGAGTCTTCCTCAGTCAGAAAAAATATGTTCTGGACATCATTCATGACTGTGGTCTAGCTCAGTCCACACTTGTTGCTACACCTCTTCCTCTCACTTGGAGGGATGATGATAACTCTCCTCTTTTGCATAATGCAGATATTTACAGGAGGTTAATAGGAAGGCTATTATACCCCAGCTTCACCAAACCAGATTTGACTATTCAGTGCATCAGCTCTTACAGTTTGTTCAAGCTCCTACATCACACCAGTTGAAAGCTGCTCTCCCATTGTTAGATATCTTCAATCGTGTCCCTCTCATGGTCTGTTCTATACTGCAGATCCTATTCCTACCATCACAGCCTATTGTGATGGAGAGTGGAGTTAGTGCACTAATTCCAGAAGATCAGTCATTGGTTTTGCTATTTTTCTTGGATATTCTCTTATCTCCTGGAAATCTAAGAAGTAGTCCACCGTCTCCAAGTCAGCTGGAGAATCTGAGTATAGAATCATGTTCATGACTGCTTGTGAATGCAAATGGATTAGCTTTCATACCACAGATCTTCAGATTCTATTACAGCTGCCTCTTCCCTTGTATTGTGACAACCAAGCTGCCATCTACATTTATGCTAATCCAGTTTTTCATGAACGCACTAAGCACTTGGAAATAGATTTTCATTTGGTGCGAGATTACTTCTTAGCATGATTTCTTTTGCCCACAAAATTTCCTTGTATGTTACAGGTTGCAGATGTCTTCACCAAGCTTCTTCATGCACCTATGTTTCATCTCAACTTGGCCAATCTGAACTTTCATTTCTTCTCTCCCATTCAGATTGAGAAGGGGATGAAGACAAACCTGGTTTTGGATTTTAGCAGAAAAGAGGATTTGGAGGGAAATGTAACCAACTTGGTTTGATCACAACGGTTGTAATTTGTTTTTGTTTTAAGCGCACTTGTAATTACTATATTAGCCCTTTTTCTTGGTTTTACACTTAGAGATAGTATAAGTAATGTAGCATCATTTTTTCCTCTCTCGTAACAAACTATGTATTGAATTACATGCTCTCTTGAGCCAATTGGATTAAAAAAACCTACCCTTCTGGATCAGTTTTTACCCATAATTTTTATTTCCTGAATCTTCAAATTTAAGTTCAATATTCCCTCCGCCTTCATTATGTTTTCCACCGCTGCTAAAGATTATAAAACCCTCTATGCTGATGATTCTATTGTTTATGTTTTTTTAATATAAATTTACTTTGTTTGTAATTCATTCTTTTTGTTTGTAACTTCTATATATTCTCTTGTTCTGCTTGTGAATAGTGCTGGTTTTTTGCACTATTCAGACTATGAATTAAGCTACAAAATACTGTCGAAAAACTCTTTTTAGGCTATCGGTAGTTTTTTAAAATTTCTGAAATATCAGGGGCGACCTCGCACCAAGGTCGATCATTTTTATTTACTGCGGTTGTAGATTTACTGAGATTTGAAAAATTAGGTGCATCGCCGCACCACCATTTCTAGATACCAATATTTACCTTGGTTATTTTCTATAAAATCAAGGTAAAAATACTTTTTACCTTGGTTTTGAATCAAGGTAAAAAAGTATGCCTTTTACTACACCCACAGTTACCTCAGTTTGTTAAGGGATAAAAACTGAGGTAAAAAACCTTGTAGAACCGAAGTAATAGGTGTTGTTTCTTGTAGTGCATCCTCATACCATGAATTTGGGTTGTAACTCAACCCCGAATTAGAGGAACAATGGTGTAAGTACCATTCTCAATCCCATTGGCTTTGGGAACCAACAACTTCTACCTTTTTCTCATATTCAGTCAACCAAGAGCAAGACTCCATAGGGTGGTCGTAATGACATATCCTATAAAACATCGCTCATTGAACCTCTCTTCTCCACATATATATTTTTAATACAATCAAAACAAAGAAAAGACACAAAATTCCTAATCGTAGTGCAGAGGTTCTTGGTTTACACCAAGAACTTAAGCAATAACTATTCCAGAAAAAAACAAACACGCAAAAAGGAGATAATAAAAAACACAATAACACTACAGGAAAAACAAAGCACAAACTATCCTACTTCTACACAAATAGTTGGTCCCTACAGAACCTCTTCTCTATCTCTCATTCTCCTCCTTCTTCGACCACTTGCATTTTTTGGTAAATAGTGTAGAGCTCCTAAGTTCCTGGTACAGGTGCGTCCATAATCAAGAAGCAAGATACTACAGTCTAACAAAGAACATTAGCAAAAAAAATAGGAGTAACAAGAAAAGCTATTGAAAAGCTCAACACAATAACCAACTAAAGTTACAAAAAGAAAAACACTAACTACTAGTACCAACTAGTTACGCAAGCTAACGATCAAATTTAAAAAGAATGACCCCGACAGCGGTGCCAAAATTTGATCTGTACCGGCGGGGTCATTCTTTTTTATCAAATTACCCGTGGGAGCTAAAAGACCAAAGATAACATTTATAAGTTGCTCATGTGTGTTCTCTACCAACTACTAGCAAGTAACTAGCACTATTGGAGAACCCTTGACTAAAGGCACTCAATCAAAGACAGTTCTTGAGGAACCGCCTTTAATGAGTATCCGAGGGAGGTTCCGAGTTCAGTATTCCCTCCCAGAGCACCCCCAAAATGTTAAAGTCACTTATTATTTGATTAAAGCCGGATCTATTGCAGAACTGCCTTTAATGGGGTGTCTTTGATGGACTTTTAAGCCCAGGTATATATATAGCTAGGGTTTCTAATTTCACACTTATTTTATTTCCTAACCACAAACCCAACCACTTCTAACTCTTCTCTACCAAACCATAACTCAAATCCAACACAAATTTTTTCCATGCTAACTCTTTTTTTCCACCACAAGCTAGCCGTTGTTCCCTCACCTTCACCCAATCCTCCCCGCCGCCTCCCACCACTCTCCCTGTCGCGCCACCTCCACTCACTTCCCCCTAGTGACAAATTTTCCCCTCCGTGAAGCATCTTCTCCTCTGTAGCTCATCTTCCCTGCCATGTCTCGACGTCCTTCCTGCAGTGCCTTGTCATCCTCGCAGTGCCTCGAAGTCTCCGTCGCACCGCATCATCCCAACCGCATTGCCTCTTCCATCGCTTAGGGTTTGGGCTCTATTTTCCCCATTTTACCTATGCCATTTTATAGATTTGTTATTCCCTTTCCCTTTTCTAGAATCTATTCGTCCAAAAATATTCTGATCTAGTTTTGTTTGTTGCCGAAAATCGCTGACCAACGGTTTTCGGTGACTTTTTTTAATGACCCTCGATATAAGTTTCAAATTTGGAACTGAATTTGAACCCCGATCAAAATTGGTTTTTGAACCGCCTTTGATATATTTCAATCAAAGTCACAACCAGAGAAGTCACCCACAAATTGACTTTTTTGGTCCTTTAAAACCACCTTTGATATGCCTTTAATGTAGCTAGTGGCAAGTCCGGGGTCATCCATAGAGATGCTAGAGTTTGAAATTTAACTAAACACAACTCACAATTAGGCGTTACTCCAATTGTGTGTTAGAAATAGCCAGTGCTACAAACATAGGTTTTGGAGGGTTTTTATCTGACAACTACTAATCATGCAAAACTGAGAGACTAAAATATATTAAGTAGCCTTGGGGATATTTGCATAACATGACTGAAGAATGACTTTGATCTTAGATTATATAGCATATAAGACATATAAACCTATCTCATGCCTATGTCACAAAATGTGAAGGTAGTTGGTCATTCCCAATGTCTGTCACACAAAGGTAGATCAGAATCTTATAGGCTATCACCACAGCCTCCGTAATTAGGGAAGGCATTTCAATCACACCTTTGGATACATTAATTCTTTCTCCATAAAGCTCACTCCCAGCACTAACACGCCCCCGCTTAAAGGATTAAGTGCCTAAGAAGTTGCGTTGCGGTGGTAGCAACCGTTAGATATGAGAGTAAGTAAAACACATCCATGGAACTCTATTATGAATGCTTTTCCTTAGGCTTATAGAAGAAAAGTAATTAGCATCTCATGATGACTAGAGGGTTTAAACAACGATAGTCGCTACATGACAAGCCTACTTGCTACAAACTATCATGCTTAATCTATCAGGGTATACCGAGGGTACATTGCACCCTCGTTGGGGATCTTGTCCCTAACATGAAAATTATTACATGATGATCCAATCAAGCTAGGCTATAATGATCGGAATGATACTCTTAATCAAACATGCACTCACTCACATCGTCGATACTCACAAACCTACAATACGCCTAACCCAACAATCCCAACGAAGCAACAAGCCTAACACGATAACATATAACACATAAACTATGGTGCATCATAGAATATACATAACATTCATATTACAATAATATAAAGCTCAAATCAAACATGAATATTCATAGACATAAAAGATAGAAAGATCTAAAATCTCATTAAATCATCACCTAGTCATGAATACATATAAAATCCTCAAGTAATTACACTACTCCATGGACATTGAACCCAATTAAATAATTGGATTTAATGATATGGGCATAAACTAGAAAATAGTAAATGAAAAGAGAAGAGTTAGTCTCTTTCTCTCTCTACCTACTCTTAGAACTAGGAAAATAAAATTACAACTTCTTAAACCCTAGTAAACTAGTGTCTCTTTATATATTAGGTTGAAATGGGCCTTAGAGAAACCTAAAACAAAGGGAAATAGTGGAAGCCACATCGACATGGGCTGTGCAAAACCACACGGCCCGTAAAGAAGTACATGGGCCGCGGACTGGAGGCGTTCCTCAACCAAAATGATCGTGCGGCCTGTACAAATCCATGTGAAATCTTGTAGGACATCGTCTGGAGTCATTATCCTTGGCTTCTGATGGTGTGGCGGCGCAATAGGGCGTGAGGTGTGGACTGGGGGTTCGTACCTTCATCTTCAGGAAGCACGGACCGTGCAAAAGGATACATCTCGCACCTGGACTTAGTTGCAAAAGCCATCAATTTGGTACGGGCCATGTAAATATACACGGGTCATGCCAGTCTTCACTTCTGTCTGGATTATAACTCTTTTTCTTCGTTGCATCTCATATACTACCACGATTAAGCGTGTACCTTTCGGTCTACTACCATTCTTGTGAACGGCCTTCAACTATCTTCTATCATTATTGCGTGGCCTTTACTAAGCTATTCCAAAGTGCTTGCGAGCAATCTACAAATAAGCTCACAAAATAGAATCTAGATGCTCGTAAAGACATAGTATCTATTAGATCTAAATAAGTCACAAAACGAGGGATTTAGGTAACAAAACCAACAATGGTCATCTAAAACCCTTGTAATGTAAACCTATTAAAACCTAACAATCTACCATACAAAAGCTACTAAAATATGTTATAAATGCATTAGGAAACACGTGTTTCTAGCATCTCATCACTATTCCTGATCACTATTCCTGAAACACAATTGGGCTGACACCCGATTGTGGGTTGTGTCAAGCTAACCTTTAAATTTTATTGTCTCTACGGACGACCCCGGACTTGCCACTGCTACCTTATAGTAGTTAGCAGTGTGTACAGGAGCAACAATTACAAATATTTATCTTTGAAATACATCCCATGGGTAATTGAATGACCCCGTGGGGTACGGGTAATTGAATGACCCCGTGGGGTACGGGTCATTTATCCCTACAGGCTACGATTCAGGAACAACCATTCGTCTATTTTTTCTCCTTCTCGGCTGGTTGGATAATTGAAATTCCTCTTCGCCGATTGTGTTTTTACTTTTTAACCGCTCACTTATACATGATGTTGTTGTGGTAGAAGCAGACATACATTAAGAACCCAAAATTTTACTTATCAGGTCCCACCGGGTGTGCCAACTTGATGTATCACCGTTGTGCTTGCACCACCGGATAACTAGCGTAGCCTGCAAGAAAGAGCCCCCAAAGTGTTCCTGAGGGGAAAAATCTCCAACAGTCTTGTCAATATATCTTTAGTTGGATAGTGAATGAATAGTATATATGAAATACGATGTGACATACCTGCTTTTATATGCCTATCCTAGGTAGGTTTTGAATCTTATTTTCTTGTGATAGGAGTATTAGAGTTTTGCCATATAGGGAAGGCCTATGAAGAATATTAATATATGGCTTGTTCAACCCAAAACAGACTGATTACATGACCTAACTATGGGTTGGGCCTACCAAAACCAGGTCTTGCACACTCCTGGCTCAAGTACTATCATTGTTCAAGACATCCCGTGTAGGCCATGTGGGAGGCTTTGTTTGCCGATGTAGGTCATTATTCATTAGTATCAATCAAGCAAAATGATGTCATTTTGCTTATTGGCCACGTCATCAAATGTACGATATTAGGCCTCTAAAATGTGCGACATCGGTTGCAGTACATTTGGACACTGTTGATATTTTTTTGCAACGTTTCCCTTACCGAGGTTGCACACTCCTACCCATCCATCATCGCTTAGAGTGGCTGACGCCGATTTTCCTTCAGTGGCGGTGTTGGTCTGATACTTTTCAA
Source organism: Rubia tinctorum (assembly GCA_032355605.1). Lineage (NCBI taxonomy): Eukaryota > Viridiplantae > Streptophyta > Magnoliopsida > Gentianales > Rubiaceae > Rubia > Rubia tinctorum. Next base: position 19,852 of record JAULKM010108871.1, read on the forward strand.
CATATTTTTTTAAAACGAGGTAAAAAATATTTTTACCTCAGTTATGAACCAAGGTTAAAAAGAACACTTTTTACTACAACACTATTTACATCAGTTATTTTCAACGTAAAATGTGATGTTTCTTGTAGTGCTAGGATTCCATTAGTAATTAAATGATAGTAGAGTTTAGAATTCATTTCATCTAATTGGGCTAGGTCCAAATTAACTTGGATTAGGGTTTTCTCATTATTTTGTATAAATAGATATTTTTACAGGATTATTCAGTAAGACAATTATTAGACTCTGGAAGTCTATAACGGTAAAAACCAATCCAACCATTCTTAGAAAATAAATCTCACCATACAGAGAACAATAAAGAATAGGTTTTCTCTTGCTCATCGAAGTTTTAAGCTGACGACGGTATAAGCGATCCAATCCTGCTGCTTGGATACGTATAGAGAAATCACACATTTAAATGTGACGTTAAAGAACGCTTCAAAGGTAAACTTAACTCTTTAATTATTTTGAATATGGTAACTGATGTTACGATAAATTAGATTTAATCATTTCCCACCTTGGAAATTATGTTTTTAATCAAGGGTTTGAAGAAGCACAATATAATCTCCTTCCATCTTTTAGAAAATGGTTTTAGATTAAAAAAATAAACTAAAAACCGAGCTGATAAAACAATTGAGGATGATTAAGGAGCAAGGGGAAGAGTCCTGGATGATGGAGACTAATATGGATATGATATTGGAAGGAAACTGGCACATTGATCAAGGTTGTTTTTGTGTGTTTGTGAGGACAAAAATAGTTGCCCGAAAAAAGGCTTTTCCAATCGAGAATCAAAAATCTAATTAAGGCAAGGGTGTGTTTCCATATTCAAGGAATACTTATGTGAATTTTTTTTACATTACCTCTGAAAAGAAAGAAACTATAACAAAAATGATGGATGAATTGAAAGTATATACTACATAAACTAAAGAACACATACTATCCAGTAATGGTCTCAACTCTGCAACTCCAAAGTGTGTATAATTCTCTGAATCTGACCACTTTTTCCTCTTTTGTCGATCCAATTTGTTAAGCTAAAATAAATAACTGTTGGCCGTAAATTATGGAGGGGGGTAGAACAGTTTATCGGTAAATACCTTCAGCTGACAGTCTACAAGCTTTTACCTTGGGAGCCTCATATCATCCAAGTAAGGAGCTGATTGTAGACTTGTTTCCACCAATTACACTCACAATCTTGTTTGGTGCAGTTTGAGTTACCATTGCACTCCGTAATTAAGAAGACGACTTTGATTTTGTTGTTTTTCCCAAGCTGATGCAATTACGTCAGCAAAAATACCAGACTCCTTCAAGCCTTGAACAATTACCTATTTGATGGAAGAAAATGTGAGGGCAATCAATCCAGTACCAACACGTAAGACTTGAAGATCTAACCTACCATGGGATCATATATTCTTTCCAAGAGGCCATCGCGTAGAAGGTTAGCTTTTAATTCTGAATCAAACCATACAATGTGCTCGCGATACCTGATTCCAAGAAGAAACATATAATTCCCTCTTAATCAAGTTAAAAAGTGAGTTAAGCATAACTTCAACAGTACCTATATTTTTTATTTTGTTAACTAATTGTATCTTGTCAATTCAATTATGCACAATCATAGCTCTTGAAAAACAATTACATCATATGCATGACAAAGATACTACTCTTTGCATATGCCTCAAAGAACATGAACATTTGTGTTGATAAAATTTACTGATTGATAAATAAAAATATGTAGGAAGGCAAACCAGAGATAAGCAGACAATGTTTTTTTTTTTTTAAAAAGTAAAGTTCTGAGTTGGTACACCTATTACCATTCAAGCATTTCTTCTTCTGTTGAAGTCGAAGCAATTACGAATGCCTGCAAAGAAGAATGATCGTTGTGTTATGATTGATTTTGTTAGTGAAACTTTGAAGGTTCATAGCAGCTGTCGTTTTCTATTTCTCTTCACTATAGAAAAGCAATCTTTACAATTTTTAATCATCGTGAGAAGAATTTTGAATCAAGTATACCATCATTTGGAGCAGACACATAGCTGCGAAAATCAACTAATTATTGTAGCAATGAAAGGAAATAATGTAAGTAGATATCATGCACATAGGGGTGTTCATATTGCCCGACCCGACCCATCGGGTCGGGTCAATGACCCATTTGGGTCGATATGGGTCGGGTCGATATGGGCCGGGTCAGATTTTGACCCAAATCGACCCGTTTTGACCCATTTCCATTTTTATGTCATTTTCTTGAAAAAAATCATTAAAAAATTAGTTTAATACAAAATTTCCACCATTAATTTAATTCACAAACAAGTTTAACATTCTTAATTTTTTTTATAAAACTAAAAATAATTTTAAAAAGCTACTATTAATTATAAACAATATATTTATTAATATATGAAATATGTATTCATAATTGTATAAATAAATTTTAGTAAAATTATATTTTTAAATGAAATATTAAAAGTATTCTAAATAAATATAATGAAAATAATTGTAGTTTTCTTTATTAAGTGAATAATTTATAATTAAATATAATATAATATTCTTATTTTAAATTATACAAAAATAAATCATAATTTATTTATTATTTAAAAATTATTATATTTAAATATAATATTTTTCATTTTAAAAAATAAAAAATTAATATTTTCATATGATTTTGGTCAATTTGGGTCGATTTGGGTCGGCCCACGACCCAGTCCGACCCGACCCGACCCTAAATTATGGGAATTTTGACCCGATCCGACCCGACCCATTTGGCCCAAAATTTTGGGTCAATTTGGACCCGCCCCGACCCATGAACACCCCTAATAATTGATGTAACTAATATGGTGATTTAATTTTTTTTATTGCAACGAGTTTACTATACATTTGAAAAACGTTTGAAATGTATCGTAATATATAGATAATTATAATTTAATACTAAAAATTATTGAAATAAATTTTTTAATGATTGTTATTATCGTTAGTCGGTTTAATTATTTAAAGCATCTTTAACATGGATTAATTTATTCCCTCTATTCCACTAATAGTGGCGCAAGAGATTTAGGAGGTTGGGTTTTTAAAAAAATGAGTTTAGGAGGTTGAATTTATGGTAAGAATGTGGTGAAATTGAATGTAGAAAGTAAAAATTAGATGAGTGAATGAATGAATGAAATTGAATGAATATGTGCACAACGAAAAGTGTGTCATTAAAATTATCATTTAGCGTTATCATTTAGCCGCGTAATAAGTTTATCCTTCACTTTGACGTTATCGATAATCACGATTCACAGCGCATTACTATTGCTTTGAATGGCAGTCAAGAAGAAACTGCGCACTTTCCAATTTTCAATTTCCACTTGCCAAATGTCATGGTCAATTCAGTTAAAAAATTAGTCATGGAATTCTCATGAAATCCGAAATCCCCATAAAAGCACAAGATACTCATTGCTTGCCGCCACCACGACAAGACTTCGAAGTACCAATTCCATTTCGCGGACCACTCAACTTGGATTGTTGTACGAACAAACGAATTCTCGAAAATGTGGTTCTTCAAGAAAAAGGGTCCTTCCGGGTTTAACTCCTCTTCCACCGCTGAAGAAGTCACTAATGGCGTCGATGGCTCCGGCCTCACTGCAATTGTCACAGGTCGAGAAATTTCAAGATTACCACC
>JAULKM010108880.1:0-23535 GCA_032355605.1 Rubia tinctorum
GTAGATATCATGATTAGAAGAGAAATTATCACTGGCCATACTCACAGGACAATAATAAAACACAAGTGTACCTTCTAGCCTCATCATCCAAAAGCTTGGCATTAAGTTCCTTGGTTGGTGGATATTTAGGCAAAGTTGATGGCTCACAAGAAAGAGGCTTAGTTGTGAAGAACTGCAAAAATTGTTTCAGCATTAGAACATAATTCACACTTAAACAAGAAAAATATAATTCAAATTATTTCTTAAAACTAACACTGCATCCCCATTTACAATCCTTATAGGTAGCCAATGTTCACAAGGACTTGGCACATCACCAATTTAAGTTGACCAAGTGCACAGAAACACCACTCTTAACAATTGCTAAATTATAGAAAGAAAGAAATAACGAATCCAAACTATAACAGCAGAACAACAAAACATACCTGTCTTTGCGGTGCTGCAGATGCAGATCCCCGACGCTTGACATCAAAGGCACGAAGGGAATCCAGCATTGTCAGAGCTGAAGGTGGCAAGGATTTTCACTTCAAATAGATTATGTTTGTCAGCAGAGTTGGAGAAATTTTTTTTGACAATCAATGGAGAAATTCACCACGACTTTTAATGGACAATCAAGAATTTGAAGAATTGACCTACGACTTCATCCGAAGGGCCTTCATCGCGAAGAGGTTCTCTGTCGGCGAAGCTTTGCCGCCACCGAAGCTCCTCCGTCTCGGCCTCTCCTGAAACCGCCATCGGCTCTTTCGCCTCAGAATTCACCACCACTACGTCCTCTCTGAGGTCTCATTGTTTTCTTCCCAATACATCCGAAAACTGTTGAGTCAAATCATCGAACACCCTGCAACCAACAACAAAACGTAAAATTTCTGGAAAAAATTAGATTCCCTCATCGAATTCGACAAAACAACATTCGAAATCGAGCGGAAAGCATGAGAAGCATGAGAAGAAGAAGTACTCAGGCAGGAAGAAAGGTAACTTGAATTCAGATATATCACAGGGTCAAAAATTGAAGGGATGCAGATGATTTTTCTCAGATATGGCCTGACAAATTCCATAATTTCAGGAAGCAAATTTCAATTTGATTGGATTCTGTCCCCTCTCCCTAAAGAATTCAAATTTTACAAACAGCCCCTTAGAGTAAAAGATAATTAATGAACTTAATAATATTTGCAATTAGGTCCTTCGTCAACCAACTTGTGAATGTCCCACATTCTTGTTCCATTATAGATAATCCAAAATATCTAGAACAAACATCAACCATATATCCACACACACGTGTCTCTTTATTAATAGTCTCTTTTGCGCACTCATTCAGTTTATTAATATCTACATGTCCAACTTGGAAGAGTGCTCGAGAAGACGAATTCAATGGATGGTACCACCCTCAGAGGTTGGTTCTTCTTGGATTGTTCCCGGAACTCGGTTCAAACTTTCGGATCACAATTCATCAGCTTCTTTATCTTCCTTCTCCGGCCATTTTATCTTCTACCACATTTTCACTCGTGGCCTTCAATCTTCTCCATCCTTGCGAATGACCTTCAATAAAATTCTCAAAAATGCTTATGAGCAATCTACAAATTAAGCTCGCAAAGAGGAATCTAAATGTTTGTAAGAACCAAAAATCCGTTAAACTCAAACTAGGTTACAAAATGAAGGATTTAGAAAAGAAAACCGAAAACGGTTATCTAAACCCCTTATGATGTAAACCTACCTAAATCCAGAAATATTCCAACAAAAACATAACAAAAGAGATGTTAAATGCTTCAGAAAATATATTCATTTGACGTCTCATCAGTGCTTTGATTTTCAAGTATATTTTGTGCTTTCTTGTGTAGTTAATGAATGATTTAGACTAGGATGATCAACCAGTTGAAAATTGTTAATTGTTTGCTAGATTTTTGTTCAAACCCGTAAGAATTTGTCGTTTTGTTGACGAGATTATTGTTGATTTATGTTATGTTGTAATTATGGGTGACAACTATTTATGATTTTTTATTGATTAAATTTCTTAGATTTAAGATGAATTTAAATGGGTTTGAATAATTATCAATGGGGCTCACTAGTAACAATTAGTATGAAGGCTGATTCTCATAGTCGTTATTAGTAGATATATTTGTGCTATCCCAATATTTCTCGCTTGTAGGATATTGTGTTAGTTGTATTGGTTCTCCATGTGTATTGCTATTTTTGGGGAAATCTATGACGCTGATCGTCTATGGTGACCCGAGGGTAAGGGTTATTGTGTGGCTCCGATCGCCCATTCTAACTATAACCGAGGAGAGGCGAGAAATATCTTCATTCGAAAGGTGTTGATAAGTTCTCCACAATGTATGATTAATGCATAAAAATAGGATAATTATTCGATGATCAAAGGATGATTAGAAATGTAAACCAATTTTGCCAAGACTCGTTATAATCTTTATTCCGTCTTTCGTTCTAGTGTGGTCGTATTTGCATCATTCTCTATAATTTTATGCTAATTTAGTAGTTTAAAGTAATTGTAGTATTTTCCAAAATCAACCCCCCACTTTGTTACCACACACGTAGAGTGACTTTTCGTACGCTTTTTTAACTACGTTTAACACTCGATAAAACCCCTTTTTTCTCGTGAATGATCCCGACTTGCTACTATCTACTTTTTAGTAGTTAGCCGCAATAAGGGCCTATAAATACTATCTTTGATGGGCACACTAACAGCCTCCCATATGTTGATTGCTCACAAATACTTCGGGGTAGTTTAATGAAGGCCATTTCCAAGAATGGTAGAAGATATTAGAAGACCATTCGCAAGAATGGCAGTAGACCAAAAGTCATGTGCTTAAAAGTTGTAATAGATGGGATGCATCAAACAAAAAGAGTCAAACTCTGGAAGGAAGTGAAGAATGGCACGACCTGTGTACATTTAAACGGCTTGTGCCTAATCTATGGCTGATACGACTAAGTCCCGACGTGGGCCATGTCCTTTTGCACAACCCATGCTCATAAGAAGTGAAGACTTGGACCTCTAGTCCATGCCCCACGATCTATTACACGGCCGCTCACTCAGAAACCAAAGATGATGACTCCAAACGGTGGCTCGTGTGCTTTCGCACGGGCCGTGCAGCTCAGACCGCTAGAAGTGCCCTTTAGTCAGCGGCCTGTGTGCTTTTGCATGGACCACACACTCAATTTGGCTGAGGCCTGCCTCCAGTCCACGGGCCATATACTTTTGCATGGTCTATGTACTTTTGCACGGTTCATGTGGCATGATCCATTTACTATTTCACGGCTAGTGCCGACGTTGCTGCTAGGTTTTTTTGTTTTGGCCTTTTCTAAGGCCCATTTTCACCTACTATATAAAGAGCCACTAGCCTACTAGGGTTTAGAACAACATTTATTATTGTAATTCTAATTCTAGATCTAAGAGTAGATAGAGAGAGAAAGGGGCTAACTCTTCTCTTCTCATTTATTATTCCTAGTTCATGCCTATGACATTGAATCCAGTGATTGAATTGAGTTCAATGTCCATGAAGTAGTTTAATTACTCGGGGAATTAATTGTATTCATATCCAGATGATGATTTTGTGAGATTCTTATATTTCTCTATCTTTATGTTTATTGAATATTCATGCTTGATTTATGCCTTATATTCTTGTATGATGCATGCTATGTATATTCTATGATGCACCCGTAGTTTCATATTTAATATGTCATTGTGCTAGGCTTGTATTGTTACCTTGGGAATGTTGGGTTACAGCTATTGTAGGTTCGTGAGTACCGACGAGGTTAGTTCATGTATGTTGACCGACAGTACCATTCCGATCGTTAGATTCTAACTTAATCGGATCACTAATCATAATTCATGTTAGGGATGATAAACTCCCTAACGGGTGTGCGAACCCTCGGTGTGCCCCGATAGTGTGAGCAAGATAGTTTGTAGCAACTAGGGTTATCGTGTAGCGACTAGAGTCATTTCAACCCTAGAGTCATCATGAGATGCCAATTCCTTTGCCTCTCTAGGCCTAGGAATCGGTATCTATAGTGGAGTGCCTGGGATGTATTTTCCTTATCTCATATCTAAAGGTTGCTACCTATTCAAAGATTTGTTCATTGGGAGTGAGATTTTTGGGGAAGGAATTGTGGTATCGAAAAGTGCAATCGAAGTGCCTTCCCTAATTATGGAGGTGGTATGGTAGCTTCATAAATTAGATGATGAACCTTTGTGTGACAGATATTGGGTATGTCCGGCTACCTCCACACCATGTGACATAGGCGTGGGATAGGTTTATATGTCTTACATGTGATAAAATCTAGGATCAAAGTTATTCATCAGTCATGTTACGCAAATATCCTCAAGACTAGTTTAATATAGTTTAATTTCTATGATTTTCATGATTAGTAGTTGTTAGAAAAAAGCACACAAATTTATGATTGTAGCACTAGCTATTCCCGACACAAAATGGGAGTGATGCCTGATTGTGAGTTGTGTCTTGTTAACTCTCAAATTCTAGTGTTTCTATGGACGACCCTGGACAAACCGCTAGCTACTCTTTTTTGTTGGTAGTGAGAATATGGGAGAAACATATAAATACTATCTTTGATCTCCCAGCACTCCGCGGGTGAGTACCGCTCTCCCATTAAAAGGTTGGTGTTATTAAGGACCCCACGAAGTGCGGATCAAATTTTGGCGCCGCTGCCAGGGACGCTAGTTTAAATTTGATTGCTAACTTGCATGACCAATTGGTAGAGTAGTTTGTGCTTCATTTTTCTTATAGAGTTTTTCTTTTTATATTTACATCTTTCTTGTGTGTTTTCTTTATTTTGATTTGATTGAAAAAATAAATATGGTGAAGAGAGGCTCAATGGGTGAGATTTTGTAGGATATGTCATTATGACCACCTTATGGAGCCTTACTCTTGGTTGAGCGAATATGAGAGAGAGGTAGGAATTGTTGTCTCCCAATTCCAATTGGATCTAGAATGGTACCCATACCATGATTTTCCAAATTCGGGGTTGAGTGGTAACCTAAATTCATGGTATAGAGATCTATCGGGAAACCAACATTTTAAGTTATATAGTTGGCCTTCACCAACCTATATAATGCCCCAAAATAAATCCCTAGGATTAGTTCCTAAGTCGGCATGTGAAGAAGTGCTTGGAGCCTTGGCTAATTTTGGTAGAACTAGTGAGTTGCTCCGATCACAAGTGCTTGGCTATATTAGAGATTTGGGAACTTAACTCTCCTCAAGCATTGAGAGAGTTGGAGGACAAGTGAGTGATTTGATGGGAAGGGTGAGCCGACTAGTTGGAAAAAAGCGGAGAATGGAAGAAGGAGCTTCACCATCCCCTTCTCCGGAAGAGTAGGCAAAGAGTTGAGCATAACAAGGAGCCTTCGTAGATCCTTGGACATTGTGAGGTTAGTCTTCCTATCTTTGATGCTATCAAACATATGCCTAGATGCAAAAATTTTGAAAGAATTAAGTGCTTTGAAGCATAACTCTAGGCATAAATTGATAAATCAAGCTAGTAATCACCCCACTCCCTTTGTACAAAAAGGCCTTCCCCCTAAATTCAATGACCCCCGCATGTTCACCATCCCTTGCATGATTAATGGAACATTGATCAAAGATTCCATGATATATTTAGGAACTTCCATAAATATCATCCTATATTCTTTGTATAAATCAGTGAACCTAGGTAAATTGCATGGCACCGGAGTGGTAGTTCAATTAGCCAATCGCTCCATTACGTACCCGATAGGTATCGTGGAGAATGTGATGGTTAAATTAAATAAACTAACATTTCCAGTGGATTTTTATGTCTTAGATATGGATAATGAAAGGGAGGCCACACCTATACTTTGAGGTAGGCCTTTCTTGAAAACTCCCAAGCAATTTTCAGTGCCTAGCACTAAATCATGCAAGAATCTAACTAGGTGTACATCCTAATAAAGTTCATCAAAATAGTCATGGAAATTTATAGAAAATTACATAGATATGAATCTTGAAGTATCACAAATAAAATGTTAATACATCTTAACAAATAACCTCAAGTCATAAACTAAGTCATTAAAATTAAACACATGACATTCCATGGATTAAATATGCCATAGAAATGTGTAGTGAATGAAGAGAGAGAGAGAGAGAGAGAGAGAGATAAATATGTTCTAGTTACTTTTCAGCCACCTCTCTCTAACCATAGAAGAGTATGCCACTTTAAATAGTGAAGATAAGAAAAAAGCTCAAAAGGCCATTTGTAAAATCTTAGGCAGCAGGGTTGCACGACCTGTGCAAGTTTGCACAGTCCATACGCATCTGCACAGACCGTAACCTGGAACGGCCTTTGGGCAACTTCTGCTTGCAGTGGCTGTGCAAATCTCCACGGGCTACGTCCCGAAGCTTCATTCTTTGCCACCTGTTTGTAAGGGTCATGCAAAATTGCATGACCCATGTCCTGGAATGCTTCCTTCCGTCAATTTGCTTGCACAAGCCATGCAGATCTGCATGGCTTGTGTCCTGGGTCATTCTCTACCATGCTCTGATGGCATGGCCCATGGAAAACTGCACGGTCCGTGCCTCTTGGACTTATTCCAAAACTGTTTCCTTACTTCTTCCACGCTCTTCGATCTTTTGCCATTTTAAGCTCTATGGCCTTCATTCTTTTACTATATTGCGATTGACCTTCAATCTAATATCACCCTTGCAGATGACCTTCACTCATGAGTAATCTAAAATTAAAACCTTATAAAAAGGTTCTAGATTCTCACAAGGGAAAAATTCCATTAGGTTAACAATTGGATCACAAAAAAGGGAAGTTACATAAGAAAACCAAAGATGATGGTTCGAACTCCATACTGTGTAAAACCTATTTAAACCTAATTAACCACCAACAAAAGCATTGTAGTAGTGATGTTAAATGCTCTAAGAAAACATGCATTTCACGTCTCATAAAATCCCCCACACTTAAAACTTTACTCGTCCTCGAGTAAACAAGAACAAGTAAAAAATCTAAGAGTATACTAAGCATGCAATTTTCCAAAACATCTAACATTTTATTCCTAGAACTACCCAAACCCCAAGATACAAGAATATCAAACTCTTAAATCCCAAACCTAAGGTATTATAAGCCACCAAAAAACCAATAATAAGAATAGGGCATCATGTTCCAAAGAAGGACAGAGAATTAGTTTACTCCAAAGCTACCAAAAAGACACAACAAGAGAAGCATATGATAATTTTTCATTTTCTCTCTTTTTGCCTAAGATCCCTTTAGGGTTATCATGCTAGCATCTCATTTTCTTTCAAACCTCATACTTCACCTTTTTCCACACCTTATTTTGGCCTCTCATTTTTGCATAGGTTTCCCTTTCAGTTTTTCAATCTATCCAGGCCTCCCAATTTTGCCTAAGTCACCCTTCTAGATTTTTGACTTAGCAGGATAATTTTTTTCATTAATCTTCAATTTTTTGATTTTTCAACCAAAATAATTGCTCCAAAAGTGAACTTCACACTACAACAAAGAAAACAAACACAACTAAGTAACAACTAAACCCCCTCCCCTGCATTTGAACCTTGCATTATCCTCAATGCATAACGATGTGAGAAAGCAAGTGGGAAAAGTGGTAAGGGAGTACTTAGGCTGGAAAGGTGAGCACCCGAAGTACACCTAGTGACATGAACTCCAACTCCTATGAGGGATGAGTAAACGATCATAACAAGGAGAAGTGCTACTTCATTTGGTCTTCAAGGGAATAGTAATGGAAAATTAGGTGCTTGGAACTAGCATTATGACTCCATCATTGACTCTTTGCTCCGTTTCTCAAATCCCAATGTTCCTTGGAAAACAATATAAGACCAAGAGTAATCGGGTTCCACAAAAACTATTCTAAAATAAAAATCAATTGAAAAATAAAGTTCAAAACACTACAAATTGGTATATTTACTGTCGTCCTCACGAATTATTACCTTGGCGGAATTCATTCAAAAATCGGATATTTGAGGATGAGAGTTTCCTTGAATGAACCAAAAGTTCCCAACTCAAAGTAGGGCTTCAACTATTACCCAATGACCTTCATCCTATGGCCATATTTCATGCATTCCACTTCTACCGCTCCATGGGGGGAACTTTCTTCACAGCATACGGACCCGTCCACCTTGAGTGCAATTTACTCAGAAAGAGGTGAAGTCGATATTGAAAAACAATGAAATTTTGTCATATCTCGAAGACCTTCTTCATGATTCTCTTTTCGTGCCATGCTTTCCCCTTTTCCTTGTAGTTTTTTTGCATTCTCATTGGAGTTGCGTTGAATTTCTTTGAGTTATTATATTTACAACTTCTTATATACCCGACTTCATTTAAATTCATGTTTAGGCTTTTAACAACCTAATATTCTTTGTGCTCAAGTTCAACCAGGAGGTGGAATTCCTTACTGAAAGGAGTTGAAAGGGTGACATACCTATTGGGGTCTTATAGGAAGTCAGACATGCCCAAAGTTCATCATCTTACCGGTCTCTCCAATCTGTGATTGTCGGGATTACCGTCTTCTTAAGTATAGCTTAACTTTCTTGATTGGACACCTCTGCTTGCCCATTTTTTAGGGTGGTAAGCGGTGGATGTCTTGTGGGTGACGCCATATTTATTCATCAAAGTTTTTATAATTCGGTTGCAAGAATGAGATCCCCTATCACTAATCACAGTTTAGGGAACCCCAAACCGAGAGAAAATGTTAGTTTTAGGAACTCCGCCAGCATAATTGAATCATCGTTTCTCGTGGCCTTGGCCTCCACCTACTTACAAACATAGTCAACGGCTAGAATGATATATATATATATATATATATATATATATATTTCCACCCGATCTTGGGAAATTTTCCATGAAATCCATCCTCTATACATAAGAAATATCACAAGGAATAGAAAAGGTTTGAGGCATTTCATTTTTAGAGGAAATATTACTTGGAATTTGAAAATTGTCGCAAGATTGGAAAAATATGAGTGTGTGCTTCCACATGTTTGGCCAATAAAGGCAACTCTCCAAAAAAAATTTAATGGCCCGCTTGTGCACAAAGTAACCACCACAAGAGAAAAAAACAAAATGTATGGATGGATATCACTTCACTCTCGGGAATGCATCTCATAACCACATGATCATGGCAATGCTTCTATTGGTAAGGGTCATATACATATTTCCTCGCCTCCATAATCATTTTTTTTCTTTTTACCTTCTCGTAAGGAGGGGGAATTGGCCTGTAACTAGGTAGTTAACCAAATTAGCATACCGAGGTTGGCTAGTTGTCACCCCAAACAATTTTTTGTTGGGAAAATCTTCCTGATTGGGCTCCAATTTATGCTTCTCCTCGATGAGATCTATATCTTGGGGAGGACATCAACCTAGTTAAGTGATTGGCTATCACATTTTCACTACCCTTTTTGCCTCTTACCTCTAGGTTGAACTCACTTTAAAAGAGGATCCAACTAATCAAGCCAGGTTTTGCTTCGTTTTTGGTCATCAAGTAGTGAAGGGACTTCTTACCCTTCTCATCAACAACAAAATCTACATCTTTTTGCATTAATTTACACAAAGGAGATGATATTTTAGACAAATCCTTAATGAATTGGTAGTAGAAATCGGCATGCCTATGAATGATCTAATATCTCTAACACTAGTAGGGTAAGGTAAGGATTGGATGGTTTCCATTTTTGCCTTGTCTACCTCTAGACCTTGTTTGGATACCACATGACCAAGTACAATGCCTTTTTAGTGGCATTATTCAAAATTCAACACGAGGTCAGTTTCCATACACCTCTTTAGCACAAAAGATAGATGGTGTTGGTAACTATTAAAAGAATCTCCATGTATGGTAAAATCATCCATGAAAACCTCCAAAAAGCATCCAATTATCTTTGAAAAGATGCTAACCATGCACCTTGAAATGTGCTTGGGGCATCGCAAAGAACAAAAGCATTCACCTATATGCAAAAGTATCAAAGGGGCATGCGAATGTGGTTTTCTATTGGTCCTCAGGGTCAATGACTATTTGGAACTATATCGAGCACCCATCTAGGAAACAATAGTATGCATGTCTGGCCAACCTTCCCAAAATTTGGTCTATAAAAGGTAAAGGAAAATAGTCCTTTCGAGTTGCGGTGTTTAAGCAACGATAGTTAATACAAACCTTTCACCTTTTTGGAATATTGGTAGGTACGAAATCCCCATCCATGTTTTCCACCACTGTGACCCCGTTCTTCTTAGGTACAACAACTTGGGTAGGACTAAACCATTGACTATCGGAAATAGGGCATATCATCCGGATTGAAGTAGTTTAGGGACTTCTCCCTTTACTGCTTCCATCATTGGCAGGCTTGACCATCGTTGAGGTTTCCTTATGGTTTTTGCACCTTCCTCCAACAGAATTCGGTTCATGCAAGTTGAGGGGCTTATACCTCTAATGTTGGCTATACTCTAACCTATCACTCCTTTATACCATTTTAGAACTTCAATCAACCTACTCTCTTGGTCCCTAGTGAGTTTGCTAAAGATGATAATTGATAATGTAATTCCTCAGCTAAGAAAGAATATTTCAAGTTTTTGGGCAAAGGTTTGAGTTCAACTATTGGGGTTTTTATTAGGGGAGGGTTGGTCTCTGATCCCTTCAATTCAATTAAATTTTCTGGGAGAGCATCTAAAGGAATCTCTAATTAAGAATCAATCTCCCCTACGGTCTCTACCAAGCTAGAATTTAGAGAATCAACATATGCATCATCGCAGAAAAAATTGTTCTCTAAAGCTATCAACATGTTATCATTAAAGACATTTTGTACAATTTCATCAACAATATCAATATCATGCAAAGAAGAGTCATGAATAGGGTACTTCATGCTATCATAAATGCTAAATTCTACAATATCATTATCCCATTCCATAGCTAACTTACCCGAGTGCACATCAATTTTAGCTCTAGAAAATTTCAAGAAAGGTCTACTTAAAAGCATAGGTGTGGCTTCCTTTCATTTTCCATATCTAAAAAAGGTTAGTTTTTTCACTTTAATCAACACATCCTCCGCAATACCTCTTTGGTATAGGTTGGAGCAGTCGGTTAATTGAACTACCACTCCGGTTTCAAGCAACTTACTGAGCTTCAAGATTTATAAAACAAGTATGGGATAACAGTGATAAAAATTCTTGGATATAGAAATGCATTTTTAAAAACTGTATCTCCTATTATGCAAGGGATGGTAAACATGTCCGTGTCACAACATTTTGGGGGAAGTCCTTTTTACAATAAGGATGACATGTGATTGCTAACTTGTTCTAATGGCCTATACATAGCATCATGCTTTTAAGGGAATAAAGATTTAAAAAATATTGCATACCTAGGCATTCGGCCTATAGCACCGATGACAAAGATACTTACCTCACAATGCCCAAAAATCTTAGAGAGCTCTCTATGACGGTCGTTCCTTCGCTTGTGCTTCAAAGCTTCTGGGAATAGGGGCGGAGTTGAAACTTTCTCTATCCTTCATTTATCCCCACTAATGAAGTTGATCCATAGTCGACAACCACTAAATATTTTACCTCTAGCCTTTAGATATGGTTTATAGTCAAAAATCGATAAATGATCAACCTTATTAAATGATTAAAAATTTGACCCTTAACCATTTGATTGGGTTTACTAATGAAGCTCTGACATAGTCAAACTAATTGGGCGACCAAAGCTTTGACCTTTAGCCTTTTGAAAGGGTTTACTATCAAGGCCGACTAAGTAAATCTTATTACACGAGTTAAGATTTGACCCTTATCCATTTGATTGGGTTTACTAATGAAGCCCAGACATAATCGGCCTAATTTGACAACTAAAGATTAGACCTTTAACCTTTTTATAGGGTTTACTGTTGAAGCCGAAGAATTGTCAACCTTATTACATGATTAAATATTTGATCCTTAACCATTTTATTGGGTTTACTAATGAAGTCTAGAATAGTTGACCTAATTTGTCAGATTTGACCTTTTGTCTTTTGATAGGATTTAATGCCGAAGTCAATGAATAGTCAACTTTATTACAGGAGTACAGATTTGGCCCTTGCCTATTTGATTGAGTTACTAATGAAGCCCATACATAGTCGACCCAATTGGATGACCAAAGATTTGACCTTTTCCTTTTGATAAGGTTTGCTATCAAAGCCGATGAATAGTCAACCTTTTTACAAAGCGTAGAGCCTAGATCCCACCTATTTCTATTTGTACGTTATTTCTTGAAATTTTAAATTTCTTTTCTAAATACTATTTAAATATTTAGTTGTATGTGCCCATCCGTTGGGCTCATTCATGAAAACTGTTGGACCAAATCTAGTTGATGGCCCAGAAAACCTAGAATGTGAAGTTGTTGGGATGTCGGCTTCATGTTTGCTATGTCGATTCATATGTATGACACTAGTCAATGACATTTCAAGTCCCTAAGACCTAAGCCCAGTTAACAAAAATGTTTGGGCTGATTCCATTTTCATATCCCAGAACACATGAAGAGCGACGTCACACACCATCGACTTAGGTTTCATAATTATCGGCATATATAAGAGACGTCACATATATGTAGAAACAACACCATTTAAACCCAACGTCATTTATCCCTTCAGATTCCAAACCAATGACACATCAACCACTCAAAACCACCTGAATAATCTCTTAAATTTGTCACACCTACAACCGCCATCATCATCTCCTTATAAAGGGGTAAAATTTTGGCCAAAATCTGAACAAAACTCAAGGGTTTTCAAATTTTGACCATATTCTAAAAGGTAAAAAAGGTGCATATGATGTTTTTAGTTATTAAGTGTTTGTAATTTATTATTTTATCCCTCTCCCTTGTTCAAAACCTCAATTTGGGTAAGGTTTGGATTTTTTTCCATTTTTTGTGTGTGAATACTATGCATATTTTCCATGTATATGATGTTGGGTGTTCGAAAACCTTATTGTTGCATGTTATTTTATAAAATGGGCTTGTATTGTGTGCGAATATGTTGTTTGTAACATTTTCTTTTGTGTTCGGTCACATATCGCACCGCCTATCGGTCGTGCCGATTGGCATGCGAGTTTATATTCCTGAAATTCTTCAATGAACTTGAACATGAAATTTTCAAAGGACATGCCGAGCTTGCCGATATGTAAGTAAAATGCATACAATGTCGCATACATATATGTGTGCAAAATCATTTTACGTCAATCGACTTATGCGGCACCCTCCCAGAACGAGAGCAATATCAACCATGCCCTATATATGAACTACATTTTTGCTCGTATATAGATTATTTCCTAAGTTCATGATCCACGGATGGACAAAGAGAAGTGGATTGCAAAGAGGGATTTGGGAAAGAGTGGGAGAGCTAGTTCCTCTAAGTCAAAAAAGGAAAAGACCGCCAATGTTCGACGTTAGATTTTTTTAGAAGAGAAAAATGAGAAGTGGTATGAGGAGATCTATAAAGGGCGGATCAAGGAGGTCAAGGTAATGAATCCCGAAGAAATGGTGGAGTTACATTGGATGTCTTCTTCGAGCCCTTCAAATCTTCAGGAACGCAGGGCCTCATTTGCCTAGACAAACTGACCTATGCAAATGAGGTCTACGAGTTCTATTCCATCTTTAGGAGGTTGAGTAGAGACAAGTACCAAATTCGAGTCAATAGGAGACCAATGTGTTGACTATCAAGGTGATCAACGAAGCGATCGAGTGCCCTTTAACGGTCGATCATGCAGTGTGTCTGAGGCTTTACTTCAAAAACTCATGGCCTAGAAGGGGAGATGCGGATGATGTCTCTAGGTTCCTCGACCCTAACCGCATGGTGGAGAAATACCTCAATATGGAGGTGGGTAATTGAATCATTAATCCGGGGGACAACATGATAGATGCTCTAGACCTTGAGGAGAGAATGATGTATATCATCATTATCCAAATTGTTATCCCGGAGGAGAAGATCTCGATGGAGAAGATCCCTTCGAGTGCATGATAAATAGGGCCATCTTGTTCTACCACACAGCTGAGAAGAAGGAAATCAACCTCGGCTACACAATCTTCATAGAGATGCACATGGTTTCCCTCACATCGAAGAGTTGGATCCTCTTGTATGAGAATGTTATCACCGCCCTCCTCGAGAAGCAAAATGTTCCGAACCGGTCCACCACAAAGGTCCAGCCCAAGTACTACCACAACGACTACTTCACGAAAAAGCATTGGGATTGGGATCATGGGGCATGGGTAGATTGCAACGTTCCATATAGTACATATATATACATACATACATATATATATATACATATACATATGCATACACATATACATATGCATACACATATACATATGCATATCAATGAACCTTAGTTGCCATGTCCTATGCACATTTAACATCACATGTTCTCATATGAATTGAAACTACCCTAGAACCCTAAGCTGAAGAAATTAATGGTTGAACATATAGGTAATGGAATACTTATTTGCTAATTGAGTAACAAATTATAACAATCCACAACGATAGTGACCACCTTCAACAATGGAGAATTGGATTTTGTAGTGCCTTATTTGAAATTGTAAGTAAATTCTGGATTTTTTGATTAATTTTAGTCAATGTCTCAATCTTATTTATTGAATTCTGATAGACTCGATGTCGGTAATGTGGGTAGCCATCGATTAGTCAACAATACATGTGAAGTCGGTCAAATATTCATTGACTAAAACTGCAAGGTCAAACATAGATTTCCGATATCAGACCCATATCGGTAATTCGTTTTACTTCAGTTAAAAAATTATTTACCTTAATTTTCATAGAAATGAGGTAAAAACATATTATTGACCTCAGTTATATTATAACCGACAGTAGTTGCAAACCGCGGTCGAGGTCGCACAGGCTAAGTTTCCATGCAAACCACAATGACTCAATGTATTTTTAAAAACTGCAATTACTTCAGATATTTTATTTCTTTACTATGAAATTTTTGAGTCAAGGCTTCCAGTGATGGTTCATCTAGACGAGCCCCTTTCGAGGTGAGCAATTTATGTTTAGTTTCCTACATTTATCCCTTTATTTTATTAGGTTTCTCATATTCAAAATTATTAATAATTTCATTATTTTTCTACATTTAAAGGCAACACCTATGACCGTGGTTGATCCGATTACTGATGTTGACCACTATACGATCTTCGAGGGTAATCCACGTTTCAGCTGCACCTTGAAACAATAATTTTTTCTGATAAATCCAACTGTAGTAAGTACCTACCTGTTACATGTAATTTAATTTTTATATAACATTTTTTTGTTGATCATTACATATATACTAACTGTATTTTTCTGTTTATGATTCAGTGATCCCCAAGGACATGGTACTACACCTGCCAAATGACAAGATCGCCGTTATGTTGAGGTGCTGCGGAGAAGAGTGACACATGAACTTCTTGAGGAACACAAATACCAAGGCCCTATCCCCAAAGGGTTTTGGATCATTTCTTAGATCCAACATCTTCATTGGGGACACTCTCTTCTTGGATTTATTAAATGGTGTTGATCCATAGTGTTCAAGGTAATTATTCTTCTTGATTTGATTTTTCATGAGTTCAACATTTTAACGTTGCTTGTATAAACAAATAATTATTGTTATTGGGACTTTTTATGTAATTCAATTTAAATTACATACACTATCATTTTTTCAAATTTTTTATTATCTATCGTTTGTGTCAATTTTTTACCCTATCATTCAAATCACATTTTCCAATAATTTAGAGACAACTAAATTAGACGTATGTATTAAGAAAAATGTTTGAATCATTTTAAAACTAATATATAATTTTTTTGACCCTGGTGTTTTTAAGGTTCAATTTTTCTTACCAATAACCGACACCGGCCATCCATGGAATGTGACATCGGAAATATAGACACATTATGTGAAATCGGTCATTTCATAGGGCATCATTGGCGACGTTGCACATACATTTCAATTACTCATATATTTATTTCAATTTTATAACTGTTAGAGTAAATAAGATTAATGATTAGATTGTGATAAGTTTGATGACTAGATTAGAGTCCTTTCCTTATTTCACATCTATTGTAATCTCTCTCTATATTCAATATTGGAATACAAAAACATTTACGGAAAATCATTCTAACATGGTATCAGAGCCTCTTCTGATCCAAACCCTTAAACCCTAAATTTTCTCCTCTCTTTTTTCTTCCTGGCCGCCGCCCATGATTTCTCCCCCTCCAAATTTTAATTTTCGACGCCCGTGCTCCTCTCCCTTTTTCGACGAAAAATTCGGCCATCCTTCCTCCATCATGGCTGAAGACAAACTCTCCTATAATACTATCATTCATATGATGCAAATCAAACTCACTTCATCAAATTATCTTCCTAGAAGTGCCAAACTGGTTATGTTCTTCATCCTTAAGGTATGTATGGTTTCATTGATGGCAATAATCCTTGTCCTGTTCTTCTCTCTCTGTCGTCGGTTGGCCCGTATCTATCCTTTCCTGCTAATGTCTCCACTCCTCCTGGTGGTGCTAAGATTGATCCCCCAATTTCTTATCAAAAAGCAAAATATGCTTATGATAATGGGATTACTGAAGATCAATGTGTTTGCAGTTTTCTATTCTCTTCTCTCACTGGTGAATTTCTTGCAGAATTGCCAGATTGCGCAACTTCCAAGGAGATTTGGGATAATCTCGTGCACATTTATTAGAACAGTAGTGCCTCCGCCATTCTTTGTCTTCGTGCAGATGCGCATGGTATTCACAAAATTGATAAAATTCATGAATTTCATCTCAAGTTTAAAGGCATTTTCGAACAATTATCTGTTATGGGCAATCCATTTTCAAATGTTGATCAGATAGTTTGGTTTTTTACTTCCCTTGGTATGAATATAAGGAATTTTCTGCTTCTTTGATTAATGTTGTCCATACTCCATTGTATGCGGATGTTCTTTCCTGTGCCAAAAATCACGAGGCCCTTTTACAAAATTTGCAGGGACATTCAGAACCTGCCGCTAGATAAGTTGCATTTCAGACCAGCGACCAATCCCCAACTGGTCGCGCGTGGGATCACGAGTCGACTAGGGGTGGCCACGCGTGGCCTTCACGCACTGACCGTGGCGTCCATTTGGTGCTCGGCGTGGCGGCCGACAGTTCTGGTCTTCTTCTCCAGCGGCTGGTCTGGTCCCCGGCCGTGGTCATCCACACTGCACCAGTTGTGGATGGCTCGTTCATAATGCCATGACTTGTTATCATATGCAGGCTTATACACGTCATTCTGACACTACACATTTGGCATAAAGTTACTCAGATTCGCACCATTCAGAGCGATCTTCCAGAGTTTCAGATTGGTATATATATTTGGGAGCTACCAATCACATGGCATCTTCTGCATTAGGCCTAGACAGTACCACCCATTATACAAGTAAATCTCGTGTTCTTGTTTGTAATGGTGCTCCTATTATGATCTCTCATATTGGTGATTCTAGAGTTTCTAAAAAATTGGAATTATCTGATGTTCTGGTTGTGCATGAAATTACTAAGAATTTATTGTCAATTAGTAAGTTAACTAGAGATATAGATGTATTGATTACATTTTATGATCGACACTTTGTGATTCAGAAAAAGTAACCGGGGCCATCGTGGGCCGGGGGCACAATGAGGATGGACTTCATGTTTTGGACCGGGGAGAGTCAGCATTTGTCTCACATTTATAGCAGAATAAGAGTCGAGCTTCTTAAGAGCTATGACATGCACACATAGGAATTGTACATAGTGCAGTTATTTCTAATTGCATAAGTCTGGATTACTTTAAGTTTAATTTTTGTTGCCTAAACTGCATACCTGCGCCCCTTGTGTTATGGCAAAATGTCAATGGTTGACTTTTGTTGAGAACAATAAATGTACTGAGCATGTTCTTGATTTAGTACTTTGTGATTTGTGGGGTCCTTCCCCGGTTTTATCTGGAAATGGTTTTTCATACAATGCTCTATTTGTGGACGATTTTTCTATATTTACCTGGTTATATCCCATTTGTCACAAATAAGATTTTGTTGATACCTATATGCAGTTTGAGGCGTTTGTCAAACATAAGTTTTTTACAAAAATTAAGGTTTTTCAGAGTGATGTTGGTACTGAATTTCATAGCACTCACCTTCGTTCTCATTTTGTGGAAAAAGGTATCGATCATCAGGTTTCTTGTCCATCTACTCCGGAGCAGAATAGACGTGCAGAACGCAAACATCGCCATGTTGCAGAAATGGGCCTTACGATGTTGTTTCATTCACATATGTCGATATCTCACCAGGATGATGCATTTATGACGGCTGTCTACATTATCAACCTTCTACCTACTCCAGTCTTGGGTGGTTCTACACCTTATGGTCTACTTTATCATCGAGATCCCATTTATGCCAACATTCATCAATTTGGCTGTCAGGTTTTTTCCATTTTTGACCATTTTCCGATCATAAGCTGTCTCCTCGTAGTATTCCTTATATTTTCATCGGGTACAGTTCTCAATACAAGGGTTTTTAGTGCCTTGATCTATCGACTGGTAAGGTCAAAATTACTCGGCATGCCAAGTTTGATGAGACTTACTTTCCATTTGTTCCATCTACGGACTCTGGGACGGGCTCTCCTTATTCCATGTTAGACGTATATGCATTTATTGACCCTGAGTCTGTGTTAGCACTGTCACCATCCTAGCTGGCTTCATTGCAATTGTCGTCATGCACCATTTATTCTACCGATCGGATCCAGTCCTGGTCGTCGCCCCTTTGGCCGGAACCGCGGGCCGGAGCTCTCCTTCGATCAGTCTAGCGGTGTCACCTCGGTCGGCCGCTCCTGTTCCTTCTCCGCCAATTTCTCCTTTGGCCGCTCCTGCTCCATATCTGGTACGCCCTCACATGATGGTCACTCCAACTGCGACTGGAAGTATTCAGCGTCGTGATTACCCACATATTTATGCTCATAGCTTTTTAGCGGCTCTTCTGGCTCAGAAGGAGCCGACTGATTATCAATCTGCGCTTCGGGATCTAGCCTGGGTTTCTGCTATTGAGGAGGAGATTTCTTCTCTTTGTCATCTACATACATGGGATCATGTTCCCCGACCTTCGTACGTCAACATTATTGGCTTCAAATGGGTCTGTTGCCTGAAGTTCAGACCATATGGTTCAGTTGATCGACATAAGGCACGCTTAGTGGTACAACGGTTTTCTCAGATTTTCGGCTTTAACCACACCTTCAGTCCCCGTAGTCAAAGCTTCTACAATTCAAATGGTTCTTGCTATTGCCACAATGCTAGCCTGGCCCTTCATCAGTTGGATGTGAAGAACGCCTTTCTTAATGGCGTTCTTGATTTTCCAGCTTACATGACCCAACCGATTGATTACAAGGATCCTGTTAATCCAGATTATGTTTTTGGTCTGCGCAAGGCTATTTATGGTCTAAAGCAAGCTCCTAGAGCGTGGTTTCAGCGTCTTAGTACATATCTGTCAACTTGGTTTTCGCTACAGTTTGGCTGATACATCCTTATTTATGTTGTCTCAGGGGTCTTCACTGATCTATCTGCTTGTCTACGTCGATGACATCATTTTGACTGGGAATGACTCTACACTTATTCAACAGTTCATTGATCGCACTCATCAAGAGTTTGCCATTTTGGATCTTGGTGCATTACATTACTTTCTTGGCCTGGAAGTAACACCTACTGCCTCTGGACTTCTTTTGGGTCAAGCAAAGTATGATCGGAACATTCTATCTTGGGCTGGTATATCAGATGCAGCGCCTGTCTCTACCCCTTTTCTGCATAATTCCCAGCTTCACAACAGTACGAGTCCTCAGTTCAAAAACTCAACACTTTATCGGTCTCTGGTTGGAGCTTTGCATTATCTGACTATCACCCGTCCAGACTTAGGCTATGCGGTAAATTATGTCAGCCAGTATCTTCAGGATCCTCGCGATGATCATTTTGCAGCTGTCACTAGGATTCTACGCTATGTTCGAGGGATTTTGCATTTTGGACTCAATTTTTGAGCTGCTTCTTCTCCTGATGTACTGGGTTATTCAAATGTTGATTGGGCCATATGTTTGGAGACTCTGTGGTCTACCTATGGATATGGTGTCTTTTTAGGCGGTAATATTGTTTCTTGGAGTGCGAAGAAATAGCCTATGGTTTCTCGCTCTAATACGGAGTCTGGGGTTTTTTGGTTGACTCATTTGATGCGTGATCTTCATAATCATCTGTCCGGTCCGCCTCTTCTTCTTTGTGACAACAACAGTGCGACCTTCTATGCTCAGAATCCGGTGGCTCACAAGCGGGCGAAGCACATCGGCATTTATTATTATCATTTTGTTCGGGAGCTCGTCTCTTCTGTCAACCTGTGTGTTGCTCATGTTCCCACTACTCTTCAGATAGCGGATATTTTCACCAAGAGTTTATCTCGTCCATTATTTGAGTTCTTCAAATCCAAGCTGTGCGTCTCTGAGAATCCGACGCTTCACTTGAGGGGGGGTGTCTTAGGGTAAATCAGATTAAATATTATATTGTGATAAGTTTGATGACTAGATTAGAGCCCTTTCCGTATTTCACTTCCATTGTAATCTCTCTATATATTCAGTATTGGAATACGAAAACATTTACGGCAAATCATTCTATCAATAATCCTTTACCTCAATTAAAATAACCGAGGCAAAAATATATTTTACTTCACTTGAAAAATAAAACTTGGTTATTTAACAAAATTAAAAATTATAGAGCTAGGTAAAAGATCGGAAGTAAATTCTTGTAGCAGTAATAAACCCAAAATTTGATTAGCGGTAGTTTTTCTGGATTCTTGTAGCAGTAATAAACCCAAAATTTGATTAGCGGTAGTTTTTCTGGTAAATGGGGCATTCAATAAGAAGAAAGACAAAGCAATGGACGAGAGATGTGCAATCATATTACACACAAAAAGAGCCGTGGATGTCAAGTAACAGAGCTGGCTTGTTTTGGCAGCTCCTCCTTACTTTTAGAGAGAGAAACAGAAGACTTGTTAGAGAGAGAAAAGCAGGCTCCACACTCAACCATATCAATATCATATGTGTATTCAATACGATTCAGATTCTCCAATCAATCATTTCCCTATAAATACACTCTCATCTCCAACCTTTTCCCAATCCCAGAGCTCCCACCTCAATTCTTCCATCTCCCCAATTCTCCTTGCTCTCTGATCCCCGCGTCATTCAATGGCGGAAGAATTTCAAGAATCTGAGGTCATATTTCCGGACTACGAATCTGGGTTGGAAAGCAACGTCGACGAACTGAACCCGCAGGAGACGGCGAGGAGAAATTCGAAGCCCAGAAGGAAGAAACAGAGGACCAAGAGGAGTTCGGGTACTACGATGTCGTCGCTTCCGATGAACATCCCGGGGAACAGTTGTTGGTTCCAGAACGCGGACTCGGATTTCACGGACGACGATGACCGCGGCGGCGGGGAGATGGAGCCGCCGCATGTGATCATTGGACGGCGAATCGCCGGGAGAATGCTGGCATTCTCCGTGTGCACCGGAAACGGGAGAACCCTTAAAGGAAGGGATTTGAGTAAAGTAAGAAATTCTATACTTCGGATGACAGGATTTCTGGAAACCTGAGCAGCTAGTAGACTTTAGACGCTTTAATCAATTCTATATATCATTTAAACCTTCAAATTTAGCTTAATATTTATTATCATTACATAGTACTGTAGTAGATTATTGTTATTCAATGCCAGGGAAAGCAAAAATAAATTATGTACTACTCGGATGTATAAATTATTTTTTGAATGGGAGCTAAAAAAAAAAAGGAGTAAAAAAAATCAATTTCTCTAATTAATTGCAATGTTCTTACGATGTACTCAAATCATTGCTTGAAGAACTGTTTCTGGATGGATGGATGGAGGCAGCCTGGGTGTATATTGGGGTTGTTTTTTCCCCCTATAATTGTGTTGATCTGTTTCCAATAATGTACATATTTTTAAAATATAGCTGGAATGTATTCATTTTATGTGTAATTTATTGTATGATTTTTTATAGGATTTTTTTCTTAAGATAAAGTTTCCTAAAAGGTGACATTTTCATAGGTTATATATGAAAATGTTATTGACCAAATTGCAGTTTTGAAAATTAAGGAAGAGAATTAAATGGATACTGGGCCTGGTTAATAGAACGGTCAGATCCTCCTTTTTTTGCCCAAATTCCTTCTTCTTTCACCAGATTTTCTGATCTCAAATCCTCTCATTCTTCACTTTGCTCGGGTTCCCATTTCTCCATCTTAATCTTCATCTTCTTCCTTGCACACCTCATATTCCGCCGAGATTTGTTCGACCTCCTCGACGGTTTGATAGTAAATTTTTGCTGTTGGAGGTCGTAATCGCTGGGGTTTCAGAGGTGCGAGCCGCTAGAATTGATAAAAGTTACAGTTTCATAGGTGAAAAACAGTCGCCTGAAATGGTAGCCAATAGGGTTTCAGTACCAAAAGATTCGTAGGATGGGGGTTGTTACCATTGAAATTGAGAAACGCTATTTGAGTCAGCGAAGGTCATTTCCACAAGAGTTTCGATCTTTGTAACTAATTTATATAGAAACTATAATCAGTATTGTAACATCGTCAAACATAGTTATGATTTTGTAAAAAAAATGAAGCAGTGAATCCGGGAATTCCACGGCCATGAACATGTGGTAAACACTGGAAAAACAAATTAAATGTTGCTTAAAATTTAATATAAATAATTTATTTGTTACTTTACAACACATATTTTTATATTAAAACACGCATTTGTGTTAAAACAAAAAATAACACTTACTATAAAACTTTGCCAAACAAAATTGTAAATTAAATTATTAACTGTTTCTGTTTTACTAAAATATGCATTTATTACTTTATGATACATATTTGTTGTACTAAAACACACATAAATGCATAATATACAAAATATTTTATATGTAGAAATGATTCTAAAGATACGGGAAAGGAAGTGGGAGGTCGTCGTCGTACCTCTTAAAGTTACAATTTATAAGCCCTAAATGCTTACTAAATACAATTAAGTAGATAGTGGCAAATCAGGGTCATCCACAAAGAAGAGAGATTTTCCTAAGGGTTTTCACATATGAAGATGAATACTACACTTGATATAGAGATATGCACATTTATTTAAGCTTGTAAAGAGGGGGAGGGGGGTTGGTTGGTTTTTCTATGTTATGTATTTAAAGGCAAGTTAACTAGCAAGCAATGTAAATCTACTAAATCTGCAACAAACTACTAAGAAGATATTAAACACAAGTTACGGGACCTTGGGCGCAATTGATTTCCACTTCCAAACCTCTTATCTATCCTTAAACATACAACCTATTAAGTACTTTTACTACTTGTTGTGAAGATAAATTTTCTATCCTTCTTTTATAGTAGTTTACAAGAGTGAATTCGACATCTCTTGCTAAACCTCACTAATGACTCATTTAGTCGATCAACGCCTAAAAGTATCCCATTAATGGCATTAAGTACGAAGAATCAACAAGTTTGGTAACACTTATA
>JAULKM010108890.1:0-32462 GCA_032355605.1 Rubia tinctorum
TGTTTTTGGATAAGTATTAAATTATGTTGGTAAGAATTTTGATGACTAACCTGTCTTATTCTGGAGTGGAGAGATGCGTTGTTTCGAAATTCATTTCCGATGACTACGGTACATTAGATGTGGAAAATGTAATCATTCACGTGGAAAAATGCATTTTTTCAGAATTTATTTCTATTAACCACGGTACATTGAATGTGAAAAATGTAATCATTCATGTGGAAAGATGCATTGTATTAGAACTGTATAAGAATGGTGCATCGTAAGCGTCGTGGCCTATAACCCATAAATTCCACGAAAGGTAGCATCTTCTCGGAACATCTCCTATATAAACATGTGTATGCATGCACAGAAGAATATAAGTGAAAATTAATAATTTTATCGGTTTACTCAGTAACCAAAATATACTAAAAACTTTTCTCTTGTTTCAAGCCTAGATCAAGAGCGGATTCGATTGTTTTATCCCCGAGGAGAATTCGTGCAACCCAAGGCATTAATCGGGTCGAATTACTCTTTAAGGAAAGCGTACGTTAAAGCGACTCAAATCGATATCCAAGTTTCATATTGATATACAATTTTATAAATTTACTCCTTCCCCCAAAAGCAAAAACACTAATTATTTCCTCCAACATTCTACACATTTTACTCACAATCTTTAAACATTCTCGTCATTTCAGCGCTGATCAATAGTCCAACGGGTGAATCGACGTCGAGTTTAGGCCAAGTTTATAAATGCATTTTATTATAAATTTGAAACAATTTTAACAATTTTTCATTTTACGTAATTATCACTTTCTAAGTTAAGTTTAGAAAAGCATTAAATCCTTTTTTTAATGGTGTCCTAGTAGGAAGAGAATAGCTGAGAGGATTTATCCATTGTATTGTAATCATTCGTGTGATATTTTGAGCTGAATACAAATGTGTTTTGTCTCCCAAATGTGTTGATTCTCTCAATAATTTTCTTTTTTTATTTCTCTGTTCATAACATAAAGCTTACCCTAGCCCAAAGATGGGAGCCCATAAAGAATTTTCAGATTTACCAAGAGCCCAGCATATAAATTTCTTTTCCAATATTTGCAAATAAGCCATTCCGCTGGAGAAGCACATTTCAGGAAAAGAAGATTCATGTGCTAAATGGACAAAAGTCAAAACTCTGTCTTTGTCATTTCATTCGAAAATTTGCTTAGTTTGGTGCTACCGTAACTCGGACTGAATGCGTCCTCCGGATTTTATTTATTTTTAATTTTTGACTGGTTGAAAATGCATTAGTCAAATGCATCTTCCACTTTTCTATTTTTTTTCTTAATTTGTGAAGGCGCATTTAGAAAATGTGCGTTTGTGTTTTACCTCTTTATACGCAGAAATTTTGAAGACGCATTTCTTAAATAATATAAATATATATTTTCAGTCTTAGAATATTTTAATATAAATATAAATTATTTTCTAATAAAATTATTATTTAATGTTATAAATAATAATGATATTATTTAATATAAATATAACTATTTTGTATAGTATTGTCATTGAATTATTCTTTATAATTATTTTGAAAAATATAATATTTTAATTGTTATTTTTTGAAAATTTTATAATAGTATTTTTCGAGTTGTATATGAGTTGAATTCAAATAAAAATATAATTTTCATATAAACTCGTTTTTTAATAGCAGATATTTGGATATAGTTGCACTTACATAAATGATATAGGGTTATAGTTGCACATTCAATTATAAAAGGTTGTTGCCAACAATTATAACCAAAAATCTGTTCCGTTCCCACAGCTTCTTGTCGATTCATTGAAAATATTAATGCGATGGTATTTCTATCCCAAATTTAAGAAATAATAATATTATTAAAAAACGAGTTCATATAAAAATTATATCTTTATTTAAATTCGACCCACATAGAACTCGAAAAATAATATTATAATAATTATTAAAAAATAAAAAATAAATTATTTTCAAAATAGTTATAAAGCATATTTTAATAACAATAGTACATAAAATAATATCATTTTATTTATAATATAAAATAAGAAAATAATACTATGTATATTTGTATTAAAATATTCTGAATTTCAACAATTTAATAAATATTATTATTATTAAAAAACGAGTTCATATAAAATTAAATTTTATTTTAATTCGATCCATAAACAACTAGAAAAATAATGTTATAATATTTATACAAATAATAATTAAAATATTAATTTTTTAAAAATAATTATAATACATAATTCAATTACAATAGTATATAAAATATTTATATTTATCTAAAATAATATCATTTATATTTATAATATAAAATAATGATTTTATAAGAAAATAATATATTTATATTAAAATATTCTGAATTTTAATTATTTAAAAATTAATATTATTATTATATTTAAAAAATTAAAGGGGTCGAAGACGCATTTACCGAATGCGTCTTCATTATTTTTACAAAATCAAGAAAATTCTCGCGCAGAATATTAAATAACAATCCTAATACGCATTTTGTAAATGCGTTGTCTAGGATTTTAATTTTAAAAAATGGAAATAGGCAAAGACGCATTCGCCTAATGTGCGGTCATTAGGATTAGTAAAAAGATAAATCTGAAGACGCATTCTCTCTTTGCATCTAAAAATTCCGTCAGAGGAGACAAAATTTATGGGGGAAATTCTCAGTAGCACTGATTAGTAATATCTTTTGATGGCTCATACTATAAGAACATATCTTTGGGATCTGTGGGAGGGAGAATGTCAATTCATTAACGTCCATGTGGAACAATTACTCAATCAGATCATATTTCTCTGTGATAAACACACCATTGCAAGTAGAAGCTGTGTCCTTTCTCAGGGCTATCAAAGCTGCTCTCAAGATCAACAACAGTAACCGAATGGATATAAAATTCACACTGATTGTGCATCGGCAGTGTAGTCTCTTCTCAAACCAGATAACTCACCATGGGAGATCAAAAGAACAGTGGTGAATGTGTTTACTTCTTTCAAAATTATCAAAGTTAATAGGAATGTCCTAATCCAGGAACATTTTATAGCTAATAGACTGGGTTGTTCACTTTGTAATGCCCTTACCTTGGCAATGTTTCTCGAGTAATCTTGTAATATATAAAGGTTTCTTTAAAAAAAACTTATGTTCAGCAAAGTGAAAAACTTGAATAGTAATGTTAAGAAGTGATAAAATCTAGTTTAGCGGAATATCAATTACCATATTCAAGATCGCATGTATATAGTCAATCTGAATCTGTCTAAGAGTTTTTATTACCTTTGAAGCATGCTTTCTAGAAGCAATCGTTCAACTATGGAGATAAGAATGTCATATGCGACCCCTCTATACGTATCCACATAGCACGATTGGACCGTCTACACCGTTGTCAACTTAGAACATATCTATAAGAAAAGATGATCGCATCTTCCTCCTCTTTTATGATGAGTTTATGAGAACAGTAGGATTATTGGTTTATGCCGTTCCAGACTTCCAGGGCTATAATGACCATCTTAATGATTATTCCTGTAAATTAACTATTTGTACAAAATAACTCGAAATTATAGAAACCCTAGTCAGAGTCAATTTAGGCCTATCCCAGTTAGACTTCATGAGTTCTGAACTCAATTCTTTGACACATGCTTAATTTGCAGAAATTCCAAAAAGAGTAATTTCAATAATGAAAGTAGAATTAAATGAGAAAGATGTTGAGAGTTTGAGATGAGAAAAGCATAACATAGTTTGGTTCTAACCACAATACTATAGCAGATGCCTTCAACTCTGGCTACCCCATCGTTTATATCATGGATTATAGCCAAATCCAAGAATTCAGTTAGAGCAGCTCAACTTCTCCAACAGAGCTCAGCTACTGGACGTCTGCTTAGTTTGTTGTAGAGCGTTTGGGTTTATTGCCTTAATGTTTTTTCAGCAACTAAATGTGAAAAACCGGATCTGGCAACTTGAGCTTATAAGCTACCTCTCCAATCCGTTGTTCTACTAAGTAAGGATCAAAGAACTTGGAAGAAAACTTTGATTGGATATCTCCTTGCAAGGAAAACTGTCCGTGTTCATGAATTTTAAGATATGCTCAATCTCCAACTAGTAAAACCCACTTTGATCTTCTTGCATTAGCACAAAACTTCATTCTAATCTGAGCCTGTTGTAAGTGCATCTGGAGTATTTGGTTAATTTGGTGCATTGTCTGCAGTGTGTCTCGAGCAGCAAGAATCACTGAATCTGTAAACACTCATAGAGGCAGACTTAATGGTTTAGCACCATATAAAGCTGTATAGATAGTTGATGAGGTGAGATGCATATTTTCTTGGAGCACTTAGCATATCTTTTTGTATGCTTTTATTGGTGGATAATTATTAGGTTTTTTGCAGGATAGAGAGTTAAAACTATCTTGTTTGGTTTTCTACGTTAACTTCTCTATTTTGTAAACTATTTATAGCCTAATGAGAATTCCTCCATGAGTAGATCTTCATGAGAGAAGGTCATTCAAAACCATGGTAGTAGATTGAAGGCTAATCAAAAGCTTGGTAGAAGGACGAAGGCCATTGAACCTAATGATAGAAGATTGAAGAAAGTGGAAGAAGAAAGAAGGCAAAAGGAGGGGGAAAAACTTCAAGGAATTCAAAAATGTTCAACGAGCACGGACCGTGAAATATTACACGGACCGTGCCACAAGAACATCCCTGAACCAAAGGTCCAGTGAACACACCGTGGAAATTTGAACGGTCGGTGCCGGCTCAGAAGTTCATGAAAACGTCAGAGAGAATGAATTGTGTAGTTTTTACACGACTCGTCCATGCTCATAAGGCCCAAAAAACTCCCCAGGGAACATATTGTGTAATTCTACATAGTCTGTCCCCAAAGTTACCGGCACGGTTTGTGCCGACCTATTGACTAGGGATTTGACCAGAGTATTTTTAGTTTTCTCTCTCTTCACACTATAAACAATGACCCTTATCCATTAGTTATAAAAGGGAGGTGGGTCTGAATTGTAAAAAAAACTATTTTCTCCTTCTCTCTCCCTCTCTTCATTCATAACATCTCATTCCTGGAAATTAAACTCCATTAATGCTATGGGTTTGATTCTTATAGCTTAAACTTATACTTGAGAGCATTTGTAAGCATTTATTGATTCTTGACATGTGAGGCTCATAGATTCATTTATGTATGCCTTTTATTATCATTATTGCTCGGTCTTTGATGTTTATGATTATGCTTGCATGATATTAGGATGTAAAACTAATAGATTTCAATATATAATCTGGCTCTAGGCACTGGAAAAACTACACATCGTGTGATAAAAATTGTAAAAAAAAAACTAATAGAATGGCCTTGAGGAGGATATGTGGTTTAGCACTCCTCTGGCTATAACAGGCGGAGGTGAGAGTTTGACGAGGGGGAAGAACTAGGATGATAGCCATCATGGGAGTTCCTGGTGAATCACCCTCTCCACATCGTGTGATAAAGTATATAATAGCTTATTGTTAATATATGAATAAGACTCGAGGATCATTTTCTATAAATATATTACATTATGCAAATTCTCCCAAGGTCATTCTCATTACATCTATCTCTTGTTCATAGTTTATGTTCGTAGATTGTAGTTTAACTCTTTTAAAACCAAAAACCCCCCAAATATATCCTACTCTCAACTCACATACGTGGTGACGCCTGTGTGTAGACTTTGTGAATCTATCTGTCAAACCCCTAGATATCAGTGGACAACATCCTAACTTACTGCTATCTACTCTTTATTAGTTAGAAGTGAGTAAGGAAGCAACACTACAAATTCCTTTTCTTTGATCATTGACCCATGGGTATTTAACGATGCATGTGGGTCGCATCAGGAGTCTTACGTATATTGGTATGAAAAGTGGCGTTAAACCACCATTCTGCAACACATAGCCAATTTTATAGCCAATTTTTCCGAGTTCTGTCATGTCACAACAAAAACATTCAGGTAGTTTTCCAACACCTAATTCTCTCTCTAAGTCTGTCCATTTATCTGAGGGTGATAAGTAGTGCTGCTGTTTAGTTGAATCCCCATCTTCTGCATTAGTTCCTTCCAGAAGTAACTTGTAAAGATTCTATCCCTATCACTAACTATCCCCTCAGGCAAGCCATACCATTTTCATACTTCCTTAAAGTAAGTTTCAGCCACTTGAATTGTTGTGAAGGGATGACTTAAAGCAATAAAATACTTGTTTTTAGTAAGTCTATAAACCAGCACCAACATTGTGTTAAAACCTTTATATAATGGAAATATTTTTATGAAATCCATAGAAATACGTCTTCAAGCTTATTCAGGAATTGGAAGTAGCTGCAATAGACCTGGACTTTTGCAATGCTCTGGCGAGCACCTCGAGCTGTCGTTAAGAATACCCAGGGTGAAAGAAGTTAAAGATAATATTTATAGTGTTGTTCCCTACTTTTCAAAATATATATTCACGCAATTCATAGACAAGCATCACCAAGTAGAGCTGTCAATCTCTGACCCAAATTTTTGACCCGATCCGGACCGATTCGACCGAACTCAACCTGAACCTGATCCTGACCCGTAAAATATTGACCCGAACCTGACTCAATCCAAAATTAACCCGAAACCCGATTCTGACATGATAATCTAGGTCCAAACCCGAACCTGACTCGCCAAACAGACTTCGACCCGTTTCAACCCGACCCGTTTCAACCCAACCCAAACCCGATCCAACTCGACCAACGGACTTCGGCCAACAGACTTTGACCCGTTTCAAATCAAACTCATTTTGACCAGACCCGAACCCGACCCAACCTGACCAACAGATTTTGACCCGTTTCAACCTGACCCATTTCAACCCGTTTCAACTTGACCCGTTTCAACCCGAACCTGTTTGACCCGAACTCGAACCTGACCCAAATAACCAAATTGACACCTCTATCACTAAGTGTCTTTGTTGGGAATAGAGAAAATTGGGGGGTTTATTTGAAATGATTAAACTAACAACTAAGAGCATATAAAACTAGATAATGATATAGCCAGCCTTGGGGCATTTGCATCACATATTTGACATTTGGACTCGATCCTCGATTCTTATTCACACAATAACAATCAAACTACTCTATGCCTTGTCCCACAATGTGGAGAGATTGATTCACCGGGAACTCCTATGATGACTAATATCCTGATTCTACCCCCTCATCAAACTCTAACCTCTACCTATTATAGCTAGAGAAGCGCTACCACTAACCCTTTCTAGTCATCACTCTTGGGTGAGTAAACCCGTTCCCAACAGCAGTAAATTAAACATGATAGTAGTATGACTCTCTGGGACATCCACCATGAACACCCACTCTAAGTCTATCATGTGTCACTTAAAGCATTAGTTTTTATTGATTCCCCCCTAGAAGTTTATTCAATCTAGTTTATCACAAATACGAGATATGACTTTCGGAATTAGACTACGCCCCCAACAAGATCAATTAAATGTCCGATAGTATGTGGTCGAGTCACACCATATCGATTGTTGCCTAATTCAATTAGGTCTTCTAGCCTAATTCAACCAAGTAATCAACAATCATGAATAGTTGTCACTTTTAAACACGACATTCACATTGACCATTGTCCATACGCGACAAAAATACAAAATACTCCCTGGTTCATTTTCGATCCTAGTACAAAATCATACAATAACATCAATTAGTTTTACACATTAACATTAATCATGTATAATCATGGTCATTAAAATCATGAAACGATAATAACAATAGCGTAAAAATAAATGAATCTAGGAATCTCCCAAGTCAATGGTCAAATATGGTTACAAATGCTCCCAAGATACTATATCTAAGCTAAATAATGAAAACCCATAACATAATTCATTATCAACAAACATGGAGAGATTTGAGGAACAATATACATACATACATATACATATATATATATAAGAACCATTAGTGGACAAGAACCTATAATGAAACTCTTAGCATTGTAACTACATAATATGACTATTACAAATGAGAAAAAACAAATAGTATAGAAGTTATCGTAAGGGTCATTGCACGACCAATTGTTGCCGCCATAGAGAGGCATTTGATATCTACTTGAAATAAACTTTACCTTGCATTCAATTTATTGTTCTTGTAATCTCGTTGTGCCCAGTGTCAACTTGGTTTCAATCTAGTATTCCATCGTTGATTTTTTCTTGTAATTGCATTCTCTAATATAATGAATTCCACCTACACAAACTCAAGCAGATGCATTTCATATTCTTAACAACGAACATGAGAAAGAACGACGGTTTAGGGTTTCTTGAAAAATCCAAAATTTTCAGATAAGTTGTAACAATAAACTGATATGACAAAGTAGATTAGTGACAATAAAATCTCTGTTAACATAGGAAGCTACATTTAATTAGCAATGATTATAAAAAAACGTACCACAAAGAACGTTTCTTTAGATCCAAAACCTAAAGATTTTAGAAATCACCCTTAAAAATATTTGGAATGTCATCCCGCCATCATGGACCCATGTAATCGAATTAGTGGTTCAGTGAGGAGAAGAAAAATGTTAATGGGCAAGAACAATTGTTTAGATAGAGTGGGAGGGTTAGATTTTTAGGGCGTGATGTAGGGTTAAATAGGCCTGAAATTCATTCTGAGAGGTTACACGGTGGTTCTCCGATGTACATCAATCAACGATTCAAAGTACATTACTAGTTACCATATCAGAGGTATGTTCGGTATGTAGATGATGTAAGCAATTACTCAATAAAAAAGAGTTGGTAGTAATTCTGACATCTGAACTGATCCCGACATAATGTAACGATTTGTGGAGCCTATTTTCTCGATTATATGAATGGAATATTGTCAGCCATTTTTTCATCGAATTACGGTTTCGACGGGTGAAATGATATTGGCTAGGATTTTGCATAAAGCCTGGACCACTTTCGAGGTCACGATTGTTTTGAGAGAGGGGCTGGCGACGTGATTATTCATTTTATATTGAAAATATATTAGTTGATCCAAGTTACGAAATCAGAAACAAGTTGGAATCCAGAACTTCAGAGATTGTTAAACCTTTCAGAATGGAATATGTGTTGAATGAAATTATTATTTCAAAAATAAATCTAGAATTTGTTAGTGCTTTCGAATCGGAAGATTTGACGGACATGACCAAACAAGAAAGAATATTATACTTCCGATATTGAATCACCTACCTGAAATATTTGACCCACAAATATATCATTGTTTTTGCATCAAAATTCAATAATGTAAAAAAAACCATATTATTATAACAAACTGACATGCACATAATTGTTTCCAAAAGGCTTACACTATTACAACATTACACAGAGGTTACTATTTGGCAAGATTGGCTTAATCACAAAATGGAGCGATTTCTATTCGCATTAACAGGCAGGGCAATCTGTGTGCTCAAATTTGTCATCCCAGCCATTCTTCTGATATGGTGATTTGCAGCAGTATAAAAGGTTGGACTACGGCGATTGACGAGCACTTTATTTTAAAACCAAATCCCCCTCATAGTTCTAAGCAACTGTTGTTGACAATTAGTGATCTTCAAGGGATCGATTCTTGAATTCTTCAGTTACATCAAACTAAACCATACTGAACGCATTTGTTCATCTTCCAAAAATATATTAAAAGCCGGCAAAGTGTAATAAGCTCCTGGATGCTCTGAACTATTATCTTTCTCTAGCGATTTAAAACTACTAATTGGACTTTCCTCCCTAAGAAAATCCCCCTGAAAACAGATAAAATACAAGAATAAGTCACCAAAAAGTATTCATGCACTAAATCTAACACATGCAAACTCACCACTCCCTTCCGGTACAACGCTTCTAGATTTTTGGCCTCTTCGCATTTCCTAATGAAGTTGTCCAATCCGTTGTTTGGACCCTATGTAGTAAGCGTAAAACCTTCCAATGAAACATGTTTACATATAAAGCGGTGTTTGGACAGATCGTTAAACGTGTGACAACTACATGATACAAAAACAATAGAAGTGACCAACAGTCGAACCTTTATTTCACACATGCATAGGATTAACAAAAATGAAAACATGCCATTTTTTCTCTGTTCAGATGTTTCGCAATGAACTAGCTGCATCTCGGCTGAAGATAGGAACAAAAATCTGGTACGATAGCTTTTTGAACGGTGACTCCATTTTTAGTATTATCGGTGTAAAAATTTGGATGAAGAGGATAGTGAAAATTCGGATGAAGGGGATGGTAAAAATTCAGAATAAGAGGTTTGTTAAAGTGGGTTTAAAATGGTGGTTAAAATGAATATATATATATATATGTGTGTGTGTGTGTGTGTGTGTGTGTAATAACGAATGCATGATGATTCAAAGGGAGTTGTTACAAATTCTACCTTGGAAAATGAAATAGAGCCCTTGGAAACCATTTCCATGACTGCACACTAGGTGTTAATGTGTACGTAACCGATTGTTTTATATCATTTTGACACATGTTTCGGATCCGCGACCCGAGTCTGACAAAAGATCCGAATTCGCAAAGGTTCACTATGACAGCGGTTAAATTTAACCCATGTGTTTCCTAACAACAGACGGTGTTATAATTTCAAGCGTCATAAAATTTAACCGTCGTGTTTCCTAATAATAGGGAAATTAGGGAAAATAACCTCACAAGATGATTCTAATCCTCTATCATGTAAAACACCTAATGAAGTAACTAACCACCAACAAAATAAGGTAAAACAAATACCGTCTCATCAAATCTCCCATATTAGACCCTTAAACATCCTTGAGTAAGAACAAGTAAAGTCCGAAGTAGTTTCCTAAGCTATGTTCCTAAACACAATTGACAACCCTTATTTCTAGAACTACCTTGACCCAAACATAAAGACTTGCCAACCCTCATATTCCAACCTAGAGTTCTAAACCACCAAAACAAAAATAAAAAATATACCATTATTATATTGAGGTATAAGACTCCAAAGAAAAATAAGAAGACAGCTTACTCTACGCAGAAATCCCCAAAGCAGGCAAAAACAAGAGAAAACTTCACATATTTTAATTTCATTCATTTTGGTTAGGAAACCTCTCGGATTTTCATCCTAATATCTCTTTTCTCTCAAGCCTCACCCCTCATTTTTTTTCACACCATAAGTTCTCTCATTTTTTTGTATAGGTCGTCTTTTTTGGGTTTTTGATCTATCCGGATCAAATATCTAATATACTATGCAATCACAAATAAAATACAGTAAAAATGGGTATAAGATGTGTTGAAAAGATAGAAAATTACCGTCTCATCAATCTCCATATCTAATTTTCCTGCGACCAATTCGGAATAATTATGGTTTGTTTTCTTAACTAATTTGGACGTTTCAACATCATCTTTGTTTTTTTTATAAATACTTTGTTGTTATATGTCCATCCATTTGATTGCCAAATGGCACTTCTATAGCAAACTGTGACGAGATTTAATATTTCTCTTTATTTCCTTTTTTGATATTCAACATTGGCTATTTTATAATCTATTGCCCTAATCCCCTTTCCCTTCTTTCCTTTGATTTTTTCCGATAAGTCATCTTTAGTGCGAGAGTTTATAGGGTTCTCATATTTGTTCTACTAAATTCAATATTGCACAATGTGTGATTACAATTGATGATATATGGGATAAACTCATTTATATAGAGGCGCTAGTGGTAGTAAGAGAGATTCACAAATGCACTAGTCGATATTAAAATTCTAAACAAAGGCCTACGCGGCAATGAGCAGGGCACACCAGGGATATGCGGTTCTCACTGTGCATATGTTAGATAGTATTGACCCGGTACTATCAAACATAACCAATCACAGCGAAGTATCACATGAAACACATGCAAAATGTTCCATCCACACTATGATAAAAAAACAAGGTAATCAAAACATAGAAAATTAAAACTCCCAAACTAAAGATTTGATTCATCTTCATTTAACATGTTTAGACCCTTTCCCTAAACTAAGAAATTAGATGTTTTAATTGCCAAAATTATTTTTCACCGGTGTATAGAAACCACTCATATGCGTAAAATTATCTCTAACTCGAACCCAAAAGTATCTAAAGACCAGTTAATTATATTAACAATATAATTGGCTTGAGCATCCAAATGGATCAAAGTATACAAATATAATCCAAATCCTCAAACATAATAGTATCGCCAAAAGTCCGTCATTTTAACAATTTATAATTGGATTTCTCCTTTCCACATTTGAATATTTGGATAACAGATCTAAAGTCAATAATTTTTTTACTGGAAAATGGTTGCCAAGAAAACATACACTGACAGAGACAGTTCCTATTTGATACTTAAATCCAAAAATTCATGCTAAAATATGCCCATATTTTAACTGGAAAAAATGCAAATAGCTTAAAAGAGAAGGAAAAAAACTAAATATAGAATTAAGAGGCTCCTACCTTGAAATTAAGAAAATCTTTAAAATAGAAAAATAAAAATAAAAGAGAAATACCCCAACCAATAAGTATGACCTCCCTAGAAAAACTCACGAAAACCTGACGAAACTAGAAACTTCTGACAAACCAAATCTAATATATACAAAAAATACCATCTGTTTGTAGCTGCCATCAAAGGTGAACTGGTGGAAACAGTGCTACCTCCGTTCACAAATTCCCTATCTTTTTTCCTCAATAGGAGATCTCCTTTCACTTGATACGAGATCCTGTATCTAATTTTTCTAAAACAACTCCAACATACGATTCATTTTCCTTGCTAATTTGTAATTTTAAATAACATCTTTAATTTAAAAAATTAATTAAATACTCCCACTGTCCCATTAATTTTGATCACTCTACTTTTCCATGGTCTTCAATGATCATGTTTGACCGTCAATTCTCTAGTTACATATAACAATTTCACATAATTGATATTTAGAAAATAGATGTTAAGATGAATTTAACAATATCTCACATGATACTTTATTATTATTATATATATATATTAACTTATTAATGGTCAAAGTTTATTAAATTTGACTTTGAAAAAGAAGAGTGACCAAAAGTAATGGGACAGGGGGAGTAATATTCTATTGGAATTCCATTCACATAGTTCTATTCTTTTTCTCCTTGTAAGAGATCTCTTTTTGTCCAGTTGGAGATCCCGTATCTAATTTTTCTAGCACCCAGTCCAAGATAAGGTTTGCTTTCCTTGCTAATTTGAATTTTTCAACAACATATTTGATTAATTGTTTGGGTAAATACAAATCTAACCATATTATTTTCTGAAAGTGTCAATCTAACCTTGTAAAATCTGAAAGTGCAATTCTAACCCTAAATTTTCAGAAAATGTGCCGATATAACATTTTCGTACTATTCCGGCATTGACTTGGTATTTTCCTGCATTGACCAAAGTTTTAAAAAAACTAAAATACCCCTAGTTATAAAACCAAAATTTTAATGACATAACTATCCCTAGGGTTCTTCTTCTTCATCTTCTAAACCACATCAGCCCCGCCACCACCGCTGCATCTATGCTGGCGGCAGCGGTGGCCTGAATATGGTTTTTAATTAAACTTGAGAATCAATCTATACGGGTTCAAGAAGATATACCAAGCATCAATGACATATATGTGAAACCGGGTAATCCCTCCTCAGATAAACATACACAAAGTTGAAACCAAACACTGATTCGCATGTGCCAAACCAACTCCACACGCACAGAAGTCAGCTTGACCATCAATCTATACAGTAGAGCTTCAGAAAACTATATTATTGCTCGAAGAAGATGTGCCAAGTTTCCATATTGCAGAGTCCAAAAATATGCTGCAAATCATATTTAAATTCTACAGTGTACCTATTAAACTTCTAAAACAACAGCTCATGATGACAAACAACGGAAACCGAATAATCCCTGATCTCGCAAATGCCAAGAATACGCTTTGGACATTCTTTGAGAATGGACAAGAAATTGAAGGTGATTTACCGATTCTACCCCCTATTGAACTTCACTAAACACTGGAGCTTCTGCAAACCATATCATTGCTCACAGAAAATGGCTAGGTTTAACTTTGTACAAGAAGGCAAAATGAATTTCACCGGCGGAGGCACGGGCCTTTTTTTAGCAGCTTCCCCCGATTGTACAATATTCCGGTCACCAACCTGAGTCGAAAGAGAACAACAAAATGAATATAAACTTCATCACTTGCAATCCAGATTCATCATAACCCCCACCCTGAAGCCACCTCGCCCCGATGCCACCGCAAAACCTTAGCCCTCCCCACCCAGCAAAACCCTAGCCTGACGCCACCGCATAACCCTAGCCCATCTTGCCCCGACACCACCCATCCACCGCCGTGAGAAGAAGCAGACGAAGAGAAGAAGAAGCGATCGCGGCAAGGTGGAGGCGATCCACTGGTGGCGGAGAATCAGGGAAATTGAGAAAAACGATCTGAGAAAGAAGAAAAAGGAGTTAAGTGCCCTGACTTTAGGCTGAAAGTGCCAATATAACCCTGCAATCTCATAAAGTGCCAAAATAACCTTTGACCTCGTTGACATTTAGATCAAGCATTTTACTACCGGATTTTATTGAAAAGACCAATTTTCCCTTGAATTAAAATGAAAAAATGAAAAACCAAAATTTGGCCAACTTCGTTTTTCTTCCTTGCTCCCGCCTTCTTCCCCCACTGCCGACACCCTTTGTTTTCTGTATTCATTTTATTTCTTCCCATCACCACCACGAACGATGCCAAATCGGTGGCGAATCGGTGGCGAAGAAGGGAGTAGTGTGGGGTTAGGGTTTCTTCCTCAGATTACTTTTTTTTCTCAAACCTGTTTCTTCCTCAACCCTTTCTTCCTCAGTTCATTTTCTTTCTTCCACTTCTTCTTTCTTTGAAATTTCACCGAAGAAATTTAGGATTTTCGGTGGGGTGGTGGGATGGTGGGATTGGGTTGGGCTAGGGCGTGAGGGGTGGCAGCGGTAGGAAGGGTTCGGCGGGGGATCGGGTCTCTATTTCTCGGCGGCGCTTGGGAAACGGGCTGGGTGGGGTGCAAGTGGGGGAAAACCTACGATGGGCGAGGGCGAAGGTGCTGTTTAATCGAAGAAGGAGGGCGAGTGCGAGGGCGAGAGCAATGGATATAGTGGCGTTTAATCGAAGATTGGGGAAGAGATGTGGAGGGCAACGGCAACGGTGGCAACGACGAAGATGAGCAGGTTCATGAAGTCGAGGGAAAGAGTTGAGGCCTTCATTAGCGGCGGACAGCGAGTACGGCGAGGCAGTGATGGGTACGGCGGGGCAACAACGGATACTGCTAGGCGACAGTGGAAACGATGGTGTGTACGGCGAGGCGATGGTGGGGACAGCGGTTATTGAACACAATGAAGCTCATTAGCGGTGGATGTTTGTCCATGGGGTATTGGGGTTAGGGTTTAAATTGGCATCGACCGATCTCAGAGCCTCATTTCCGGTGGTCTCGGCATAGCGACACCTCTACTAAATTGGTGGGAGAGAAGGGGTAGGTGGTGACTGAGCGGCGTTGGTGGTGACTGAGCGGCGCTAGTGGCGAGTCGGGAGAGGGAAGAGAAGAGTGGCGCTGGGTGGGGAGCCGGGAGAGGGAGGAGGAGAGTTGCCCTGGGTGGCGAGTTGGCTGTGGATTGAGCAGGGAGAGGACTAAGTGGATGTGAGTGGGGTGGCGGTGGGCAGAGAGGGGTGGGTTCTGACTTCTGAGCAGTGGAGATCGAGAGGTGTGGTGAAATTTTTGGCGGCAGTGGGTTTCCGGCGACAGAGGAGTGATGTATTCTGGTGGAGAGCAGCTTGAAGAAGAAGATCCTGGTAGTTTAGGTATTAAATTTTTAATTTCTTAGTCAAGGTATTTTTCGTCATTTCATTTCTTGTCATTGTTGAAATTCAGAGTTTCAATGCCGAAAAGAGGGATTTTGGGTATATCGACACAAATGTTCCGAAAGTTAGGGTTAGATTGGCACATATAATACTCCCTCCGTCCCAGAGAAAATGGCACATTTACTTTTTCACGGTCTTCAATGATCATGTTTGACCAACTATATCTCTAATTACACACAAAAATATTGCACAAAAATTTGATATTTAGAAAATAGATGTTAAGACGAATCTAACAATATCTCATATGGTATTTATATATATATATATTAATATATAATTAGGGTCAAAGTTTGCAAATTTTGACGTCGAAAAAGTAAATGTGACGAAGGGAGTATAAAGTTATGGTTAAATTAGCACTTTCTGAGATTACAGGGTTATATTGGCACTTTCAGCCTAAAGTCAAGGTTATAAATGTAAATAACCCAAAAAAAGCTAGATTTGAGAAGGAGAAGAAAAAAAATTGTTTGGTTAATAGATATTGAGGGTGTAACTCTCCTTTCACTTTTTCTGAATTTTTATTTTTTTAAACAAGGGTATAATAGTCCATTCAAGAGATTCCAGTCAAATT
The DNA here is from genome assembly GCA_032355605.1 of Rubia tinctorum. Taxonomy (NCBI): domain Eukaryota; kingdom Viridiplantae; phylum Streptophyta; class Magnoliopsida; order Gentianales; family Rubiaceae; genus Rubia; species Rubia tinctorum. The sequence goes on from JAULKM010108890.1 coordinate 16,424, forward strand.
AACGTTTCCAGGGTTAGATTAGATTGGCACTTTCGAGCAAATAATAGAGTTAGAAATGCACTTTCTGATTTTACAGGGTTATATTGGCACTTTCGACCAAAACATAAGGTTATTTTAACAATTAAATCTATTTTTTAAAATAAAATATTACTCTATTGGAATTTCGTTCCCAGATTTCGAGTATTTTTCGCCCTATAAGAGATCTCCTTTTAGCTGGTGGGAGATACCGTATCTAATTTTCTGCGACCAGTCTAAGATAAGGTTCGTTTTCCTTGCTAATTTGGACTTTCCAACAACATCTTTAATTATTATTTTTTCATAATAATACTCTATTGTAATTTCATTCACAGATTTCCTATCTTTATCTCCCTATAAGAGATCTCCTATTTTGCGGTATGAGATCCCATATCTAATTTTTGTACAACTAGTCCAAGATAAGGTTCGTTTTCCTTGCTAATTTGGACTTTTTCATAACATCTTTGATTAATTTTTTTTTATTAAATAATACTCAATTGGAATTCCGTTCACTGATTTTCAGCCTTTTTCGCCCAAAAGGAGATCTCCTTTTGTCCGGTACAAGATCCAGTATCTAATTTTTCTACGACCAGCCCAAGATAAGGTTTGTTTTCCTTGCTAATTTGAACTTTTCAACAACCTAATTGATTAATTGTATTAATAAAATAATATAAATAAATCATACCTTTTGTTCACCGTAGCCATCAAGGGGACTTACCGGTGGAATTGAAGCTGCCGCCTTTCACAGATTTTCAGTCTTTTCCGCCCAATAGGAGGTCTCCTTTCGTACGGTAGAAGATCACGAATCTAATTTTTCTGCGACCAATCCAAGATAAGGTTCGTTTTCCTTGCTAATTTGGACTTTTCAAGAACATCTTTGATTAATTTTTTATATAGAATAATACTTTATTGGAATTCCATTCACAAATTTCCTGTCTTTTTTCAATAGGAGATCTCTTTTCGTCCGATAAAAGATCCCGTATCTAATTTTTCTGCGGCCAATCCAGAATTAGGTTTGTTTTCCTTGCTAATTTGGACTTTTCAACTATATCTTTGATTTAAAAAAAATTATGAAATGATACTCCATTGGAATATGTTAATTCAATTAATTGCTAAATGGTACCTGTGTAGCAAACTAGGACGAGATTTGTATATTTCTCTTTCTTTCCTTTTCTTATTTTCCACATTACCTATTTCATAATCCACTGGCCTAATCCCTTTTCCCCTCTTTCATTTGATGTGTGTTATGTACAGTACACAATAATTTTTACCTTAAATTTTGTAATTTTTTTATAAAATTTAAATATTGTATTTCAAAAGTTAAAAAAGTAATAATATGTATTTGAATGTGGAAATATAAAAATATATAATATAAAAAATATTTTCCAAATTTCTAAATTAAGTACAGTGTATAATTTAACAAATGCAGTGTATATGGTAAAAAATAACTGGTTTGTCCATAACCCTATGGACAGACGGCCTGTCATGAGACCCACTATTTGTAGAAAATGTGTTTAAAAAGAGTGCATCAATCTCCGTCGCAGTTTTAATTGCATGCTTTGGCCGAACATCTTCTACTTTAGTGATCCAAACTGTAATTTCGACTCTTGTAAGGATGGCCTGTGATTACTATAGAAATCAGTGACTTACAGACTCTGATTTGTTGAGTAATGCTTCCATGAGTTCAGATTCTGATTTGCTGAGTAATGCTTCCATGAGTTCTTTCTGATGCTGCTTGATAATATGCCTTGTAGCCATCCATCTGTAGTTGTTCTTGGAATATCTCCCTAAGTACGAATGTGATTAGTGATTTTGTGTTTTCATTAATGAGACATCATTCACTATGACATTTCACTATGAAGTTTCACTGAGAGTATCGTTACTCTTCTAGAAAATTCTGAATGCAATATTGTTCTCTTTGTTACGGCGCCATTACATTCGTCGACTCTGTACCTAAAATGTTGCATTTAACAAACAAACTTCTCTGGTTCTCTTTGTTATCTTGATTTGTTACATTGCAAAATACGTAATCAAGTCATACCCTATACTATTTCATTGTGTTCTTGATGGTTTGTTGCTCTCTTACTTTCACATTTTTCTCTTTTGTTAGTGTGCTAAACCTGGTTTTTAAAATGTGCAGATTAGGTCCCTTGCTTAAGGCTATCAACCTTCGATCATGGACCCCATTCAAGGCAGATATTCATGGACTGCATATTCGAGTGAGGAAACTTGGAGCGCGAGTGAGGGAGAAATGGTGAGTAAGCTAGTTCAGAGGACAAGAAGAAACTTACAGAAGAATGAAGGGAAGATAAACAAGAGACTAAGCAAGAAAATGCATCGTGGTAATTTTTTCTTCGTACTTATTTCTCCAGACATGCATGTTTGCTTGTCATGTCATTGCTTACAGTTCATGCACTTGACTTGGCCGCCATTGATTATCCTTACGTGTAGTTTGAAACTTGTAATGAGTTCATCACAGTTTAGAATTTATTTAGGTCCCAGATTTAAGCAGAGATAGGGCAGGCTGCAATGTGTGATGTTATCTGTCATTTAAAGTTGCTGTACTGTCATTTTGCAGGTAATGGTGCTTATAATTCTTCGAGAAATGACCGTGAAGTCGCAGTACCTGGTGGCAGTTATCTGGGAAGGACTTATAGTTCTTCGAGCAATGATCGTGAAGTTGCAGCACCTGGTGGCAGTTATCCAGGGAGGACTTATAATTCTTCGAGCAATGATCGTGAAGTTGCAGTACCTGGTGGCAGTTATCTAGGGAGGATAATGGAGATGATGCCGGGATACCAAGTGGAGACTGTTGTTGATTACAGGAAGCTGTCTAGAGCTAAACGAAGGGACTTTGAAGAAATTAGTAGAATTGATATCCAGGTGTCCAGGAAACTGAAGTCTGTGTCAAAGAAAGCAGGTATCTATACTCTTTGTTCTAATGGTTGAGGAATTACATCATAGTTACTTTGGTGCTTCATTTCTTGATGCAAACTTTTGTTCATGCAGGACCTAGTCAGCCTCGGGACGCTGATGATGATGTGAAAGCATGGCATCAATATTATAGCAAAAAATTTGTGAGGGGTAAATCAACCAGAGACGAGGAGGAGGTTGTCGGCGTTCAGAGTCTGCGTCGTGGTAATCTGTTCTTGCTAGTGCTTTTTCCAGATATGTGTGTTTGCTCATAAAAATATGCGAAAGCGTTCATGGAAATGCTTTTGGGATCATACGGAAAAAGAGGGAGGAAGAAAATTCTGAACTTCTAATGATTTACATCAAGTTGGTTCACAGTTGAGCATTTTAATTACCTGTTATTCTGTCATTCAATTACCTGCTGCATGGACAATTGCAGGTGATGATGGTGGCGGGCGTAAAGTTGCAGGCAGTCATGTGGCGAGGAGAAAGGAGAAGAACCGTAGAGCTAAATCAAGGGATCATGAGATTGGTAGAACTGAACTCCAGGTGTCAAGAGACTTGAAATCTGTGTCTACAAGGGATCGTGAGAAAGGTACAGTTTGTGCTCACGCTGATGATGTGGAACAATGGCATCAATATTATCTCAGACCCGTCTTCGGATGAGGAGGAGGAGGTTGCCGTACTTGACAGTCTTCGCGAAAACAGATTGCTATTTTTACGAGTTGATATGTGTTGCTGCGAGTTTGCTGTGAATTGTGCATATGAGAAGCAATGTTTGTTTAGATTGCTCATCATTTGCTTCGCCTGATTTTAATCTTGATGAAGAGGATATTGTTGTCTCCACATTCTTTTGTTGATCCCAGTCACATTCTCTTACAGAATGAAGAGTTAGCTGTTTTATTGATTGAGGAGATTTTGCTGTTTTTGAAAGACAAAATATTCAAAACGATACCTACTTTTATCATTGTGTGCTCGCAATGAGGATAATGTCCATGGCTATTCATAAAGCGTGATAATGTTTCCTATTTTTGTTTTTGCATTATTATGAATCAATTAGGCTTATCCACGTAGGGTTTAGGGAATTTGGTATGTGTTGGCCTTACTGAGTGCAATTGATTGGCTCAATTAAAGATGTGTTTATAGGCAGTAGAATGTCGAGAAAAAAGACACATGATGATCCATTATCATCTAATGATGAAAAACCGAATCAACGGTTGATGATGATGATGACGGAGATGGGTCGGAAGAGATAGGAATAGCTAAAACACATTGTAGAACACTAGAAAGGAACAAGACTGGGAATGAAATGACCTTGCTAGTTTTTAACGAGGCCAACCGATGTTTATTGGAAAAATGTGCTAGGTGGTCTAGTTGGGTAGGCAATTTGGGCAGGACGAGGGTAAACATCAGTTACGATAATTGGCACGAAGTGCCAAAACAATACAAGGACACCCTATGGATGGAGTGCAAGGTAACATTCTCGTAACTTGGGCAATTTTCAAGCTAATCACCTTCTCCTTTTCTAATTCACTGGAAATATATTTTTAGCAATACCGTTTATCTCCTTATAGAGACCCTTTGAAATCGATACCCCTGATATGGAGTCTTAAGAGAAAAAAAAAAGCAATGAGTATGTTGTCGAAGAGTTGGCGGGAACACAAGTACACCCTATCAAGAGATTACATCTTTTCGAATAAGAATGGTGACCGTCCATGGCTAATTTAGACACATATTCAACCAGAGAGTTGAGAGATCTACAAGAGAAGGGCCCTTGAGATTCAGGAAAAGTTAGTAAACCAAATAGAACATATTATTTTTAGATTTATAAGTCATATTATCACATAGCTTTCACATCCTCACGTAGGGTACAAGGGAAGAAAAATGACAGATTGTGTCTTTGAACATAGTTCCTCATAGGAAGAGTCATGGGGTTATGGCTTAGAAACCCTCGAAATGGTATGGGAACGTTTCGAACACGATATTTTGTTGGTGATGGAAGAGGGGATAACTGAGGAAGAGGCTAGGTTATCGGTCATTCCGATCGATGTGGATCAAATAGATCGGTGTGATCTTTTCCTCAAAGGTTTACAAAACAAATAGGGTCGTTACAGAAAGCCGTTCGAGATTGAACTAGCAGAATGAGTGGTAATCCCCTTACGAAAAACTTTTTCTTTTCAAATGTAAATATTGATAATTGTTGAAGCTTAATTTATTGTACAATTTTTGCAGGCTAATACAAGATCAAATTCAATGTCAATTCATTTCAAACGATAAGCATGACGTCCTATGTGAGGCAATCGGGAAATCCGACCACCCGGGACCCGCACGAGGAGTGTGTGCATTTATGTCGCAAAGTAATTCTTTTGGATAGTACGTTCATATGATAGCAGATAGGGGTGTTCAAAAAAGCCGAAAAATCGATAACCGGTCAAAACCTACCCGGTATTTAATTTGTTTTTACCGGTTAATTGGTTAATCGGTTAATCGGCTAATATCGGTTATGGTTATCCGGTTATGTCGGTTTATCGGTTTCTTTATCGGTTTTATTATTTGGTAATCGGTCTAACCCGATAACCGGTAAGAGATTTTATAGTATAATAATTCATTAATTAATTTCAACCCCAAGTATTAATTCATTAAACTTTGGGTTTTGATCACAAACCCAATAAGAAAACTTTAAATTACTAACCCAAATTAACTATTTTTAAACTCTATATTATTAACTCATATTCTTTAAATTATAATTATGCCCAAACAAATAACTATGCAAACAAAAGTCGATGTAGTTTATAATTGTGCCCAGCACTAATAATTATCGATGGGATACAATTTTAATATTTATTCAAAAAATTATTCAACTCCTATACAACACAATTATCCAATTTCTAATTTTTTTACCTTAGATTCCAAGTGTTACGGCTCCCAATACTAATCAATATTTATATGGATTTATATTTTTAATTTTAAATGAATGATATATATATATATATGATAACCGGTAGTAACCGACACATCAATCGAAACCGATACTAACCGAACCGGTAAAACCGATAACATTATCGGTCGATTATTCAGTTCCTTATAAAATTTTATGAACTGGTAGAAACCAAAACCAATTAACCGCCTAACCGACAAACCGACCGGTTGAACACCCCTAATAGCAGCAAAGTCATCTAGAGCCTACACGGAATCCCAATTTCGAGACAAAATAAAGTAACAAGACATTTTGATTCGGAAGTTAGTCAAACACACTGGTCTTCCTTTAACTGACAATCTAGGTGATCTAACAAGCGATTGGGAGTCCCTATCAAGAGGATCTCACCACTCACCGAGCGAGATTGAGGTGAGCCGCAAAACAGAACAACTGAAGAAAAAATGAAGATCATCTCAACAAGACCATCTTATCCAACAAAAAAAAAGGTACAAATAATTATTATTCATGTTCCTTTGTGGTTAAAATGGAAATAACCACTGATTGTTTATTAAATGTAGGCTTCACATTTGTAAAAACTATTCATTGAACTTGGTGAAAATGTTATACCACTACACGGAGTCGGATGCGGCATCATCACTCCATATCAATCGGTTATGGAGTTTTAACATATCGTTGGAAAAACCGTTAGTATATAATGTCAATTTTTCAATTCAAGAAGGCAAATAAAAGAGAGTGGGACCCACCCAAGGAATGTTCCTTCTATGGACAATGCGTTTAATATAAGCAGATACAACAAAAGATGGTTATTTGAAAGCAATCCGGCCAACGACAACGAAGAAAATTTTACCCCCGTCAAAGGATGCAAGACCACCAAGATCAAGATCACAAATGGCGCAGAATTCGCTGGTTTTCGTTCCCATGATGTACGATTGGATTTTTGGACACCCACATAACTCTACGTACGTATTTTCAAAAATGAGTGTGTTTTTAGTCAAAACAAAGACATGATCGCGATGTGGAGTGACTTTGAAGAATTGTGGAGGTATGACCAAGTTAGTCAACCAAACCATAATGTCCCTATCCCTATTGTAAGTTAAACTTTCATTTCATTAAAGTGTTTACCAATATGATAATGCCTATGTTCAAAATATCTTCTGTAAGGTACACATATTACTCCTTTGACCAAACGAGAAGGGATGGGTAGGGTATTATTGTCCGGTGATGACTTAAGAAATTGGGTGTTCGAGGGCAGAAATGATCGATTATGTAAGAAAAACCATAAGGCGGTGCAATAAGAAAATATTCACTGCACCTTTCATTGAGAGGTGATGGTTTTATTATTCTAACTATTGCAAATACTTATGAGTCCCTTAATTTGGAAAAATATTTGTTACACATCGACGTTGCTTTGTAGGGACCATTAGAGGTTGACTTTGATTGTACCAAACGAAAAGCATGTATGTTGGATGAATATGTTGCACTTTCAACCATCCGAATCATTTGTAGACATTTTGGAGAATAGGCTCAATGAACCTAGTGTTACAAAAGAGATGGGCGTAGACCAAATCAAGGTTTGAATTTCTACAAAGCTAAGTGTGTATTTTTTGGTTCATGGTAATTCGTATTTTCACAAGAAACAAAAAAAATGGGAGTGCGACTATTACGTTAGAGTTAAGTGCTAAAATGACCCTGACTTTAGGCTCTAAGAGTCAATATAACCCTGCAATCTCAGAAAGTGCTAATCTAACCTTTGACTCCGCTGATTTTTAGTCAATTTTTGAATGACCAGATTTTGTGGAAAATACAATTTTGCCCTTATTGAAAAAGGAAAATCTCAAAAAAATGAGAAAAGACATATTTGCCCTCTTTTTCCCTTTCTTCCTCCCCTTTCTTCCCCCACTTCCATTTCTTTCGTTTCTTCCCCCATTTCCTTTCTTCCTTGATTCTCTCCAGATTCGGCCAATCAACATCCGACGATGTATGGCTCTAGCGACGTAGCTCACGATGGCCTCTTTAGAGGTGAAAGTATCCCACGAGCAGAATTCGGCAAAATTTTTGTCAATGTACCACTCGGTAAATTCATTGGCATCAGATAATTTAAGTGGTCGGAGGTTAATGTTTGAGTAATTATCTAGCGTTTCAAAGGGGAGGTGGTTGTGGGGTGGTAGCAGGCGGAAATATTTTGAGGAGGAGGAGAAGGGCATGTGGTGGTGGCGGACGGCTAGGATTTTGAGAAGTAGGAGGGCGGGGTGGCTTTGGGGTGGTGGCGGGGGGAGGGAGCGACTAGGGTTTGGAGGAGGTTTTTGAGGATAGGTAGGTTTTTGAGGTGGTGGTGACTGGGGGTGGTTGTGGAGCAGTGGCGAGCGGATAGGGTTTCCTCATGTGGGCGACGAGGTGAGGGCAGGGGAAGGAGGGCGGCGAGGGTGAGGGGGAAGAGAGAGGAAGAGGGAGGTGCGGGTGAGGGAGAGTATAGGGAGGAGGAGGAGGGCGGCGGGGTGGCTCTTGGATGGTGGCAAGGTGGAGATGGGTGGAAAAGTGATAGTTTGGTGGTCGTGTGGCGGTGGTTGCGAAGTTTCCATCGGCGGAGGTTTACAACAAGGTGGTGCCAGTGGCGAGGTTTCGTGGCTGGTTGGCTCTGGGATAATGGTGAGATGGCAAGGGGGTGGCTTGGTAGTGGTGCAGCGGTGTGGTGAAGTTTCCATCGCCGGAGGTTTCCGACGAGGTGGTGGCGAAGGTGCCGACGGCGGTACAGTGGCTATGAAGAAGAAAATCAAGGGTATTATAGGTATCAATTTTTTAGCTCCTAAAAGTAAGAAGCACGAAAATACCTTAACTAATGCATTTTACCTAAGTGTAATGATATTCTCAATGAAACATCATAGTGAATGATGTAGCATTAATAAAAAAACAAATCGCTAAGCACATTCAATGAGACAAAATAGTATGAACAGTAGATGCCTTCACTACTGGACTAAACGTATGATCATAATCAAAGCCAGGTAATTGCAAAAAACCCTGAGCAACTAACCTTGATTTATGCTATCAAGAGAGATATAGGCCTTATACTTTAAACGATAAACTCATTTTGAACCAACAACATTTGCATTTGATGGACGAGAAACTAAATTCCACGTCTGCTGAGTTTAAGAGCATTCATATAGAATCTGTGGCAGCAACCCATGCAGGATCTTTGACAGTCAAGGGATGACTTCGAGGCTCGGTCTTAGAAAATAAAGCACTCAGAAAACCACAAATATCATTGTCAGAAAAATCCTTGTACCTGAGAGAGCCAGTGCGAGATTGAGTAGCCATCGGATGAAGAGAAAATGGACCCGACAATGAAGATGGTACGGAGCCCGATATGGGTGAAAAACCTGAGGTCAATAGAGGCAATAAATTTGGCAACGGAGAAGGCATGAAAGAGACAACTGGAGGTCGCTTGACTGGCTTCGGAGCTGCTAGAGGCGCGTTGTTGACTGTCGGAGGCATGTCCGGCCATGCGTGAGCCGCACGTGCTGGCAATGAGCTTTGCACGTGTGGCAGCGTGTGAGGCACATGCGATGATGGATCTTGTGGTGGACCGAACTTCTGAGCATGCGGAAAAAAACTTCAATTATCAGAGAACCCATGTGCTCCCGGTACATACTGTAAATTAGAACTTTTGAAAATAAAGGGCGATTCAGCTTGAGAAGATGGTTCAAACACTTCCAAAGGTACAGAAAAAATCTCCAAAGAGGCATAAACATCAAATGAAGATAAATCAATGGTAGAGCCAGTATGGGTAGCTGGAAAAAATCTCATCAAAGAGAGCATGACGAGTGATATACTTCTTCTTTGTAAAAGGATCAAAACAGCGATAACCCTTGTATTGCGAATTATAACCCAAAAATATACATGACATACTCTGAGGCGCTAATTTATACGCCGCATAATGCCTAAATACGGGGAAAATCCACAACCAGATGAATGAAAGTTGGAGTAGTAAGAGTAGTACCAAAAATAACAGAGGGTCGGAACTGACCAGATAAAAGTGAAGTAGGTAGTCCGTTGATAATGTAGACTGATGTCGAAAATGCATCATACCAAAAAGAAGATGAAGGCCGGAATGAAAGAGAATCGACAAACCTATCTCAGTAATATGATGGTGAAGCATAATTACCTTTATATGCTAGTTGTCTTGTTTTTACTTTCATAATCTAAGAAAAACAAACCAACACTCCCCCCTCTTTACTTGCTTTTATATATATGTGTGTATCTATATTTATGCTTATATCCACCTTATATGCATGAACCTTTAGGAAAATCCATCTTCTTCGTGGATAACCCTAATTTTCCACTATCCACTTAGTTGTATTTATGAAGTACTTTAGGGCTATAAATTGTAACTTTGAGAGGTAGGGCGACACCTCTCAACAACTAATGAGATATGATTTTGGTTTTTTTAGTACAATTAACATCCCTCTTTAGCTTGTTTTGTTGGTGGTTAGTTAAATTATTAGGTGTTTTACAAAATAGGGGTTTAGAATCACGTTGTGTGGTTATTTGCTCTCATTTCCCTAGTTTGTAAGCATGTGGTGCTAACATGTTCTAACTTCATGATTTGATCGATATATGTTTTGTGAGTTTATTTGGAGACGATCATGAAGAAGGTCATTCGCAAGAATGGTAGAAGACTGAAGCAGTCATTCACAAGAATGGTAGAAGAATGAAGGTCGCTTACAAAATGGTAGAAAATATAGTGAAGAAGGAAAACAAAGTTGAGGGTGAAGAATTATCTAAGTCTTGAAGCCGATTTTTGAGAATGATCTGAGAAGAATTGGTGTTCGTGGATAGAATCATTGGATTCTTCTTTGTAATTACTATAAAATGACTACAAGAACTCCCGAAACAAATCAATGGCTCACCCGGAGGAAGCAAAACAAAACTGGACTGAATTCTATCGCGAACTGTGAGAATCTGTCGCCACCCGTGACAGAAGATTTACTGGAAGTTTATTTTTTGCAATTGTAGCATCTCTGGTCGCAAAGAAATCATCACGGGTTGTGAAAATCATCCTGCAACTTAAATTCATTTATGAATCTTGATTACTTAGCATTTATTGTGGTATTAATGATGTTGTTTACTTCATTTATGCTATGTGTTGTTTGAGAATATGAAGAATTTGTATGATTAAATTCTATGGTGTTAGGAAAGTGTACAATTTCTTCTCACTTTTGGCATGAAAATCCAAGAACGTGGAATTAGAAATTCTTGTTGGGTAAATGATGGTAATCTTGATAGATGAGTATGTTAATGTGATTTTTTATCATATTTATCCTAAGTTGGAACTAAAAGGTAAAATATTGAATGTTGATTGTTCGAGGATAAACCTAATAAATGTTTTGTTTGGTTAAATGGCTCGGCATTTGATAGAATGCTTGTAGTTGTTGTCAAATCTATGATTCTTTGTGTATGATGTCATTGATCAAATACATATAGCCGTTGTTTGCCTAAAGTGATAATTAATGGATTTTCAAAATAGTTGTCGATCGCTTTTGGGAATTACTCTTAAGAAGAAAGGAATGTTTGTCTTTGAAATGGAAGTGATAGCATTCACCATAGGTAATCAATGTGATTAAATGAGTGGTTGTTTCTATGATCTATATGAGGGTTGGAAGTGGGAATCAATTGCCCCCAATGCTTTGTTAATTGTGATTTTATGTATGTGTGTGTGTGTGTGTCTATATCTATGCTTATATTCACCTTATATGCATGAACCTTTAGGAAAATCTCTCTTCTTCGTGGATGACCCCTATTTGCCACCTCTGTTTAGTTGTATTTAGGAAGCACTTTAGGGTTATAAATTGTATATTTGAGAGGTACGGCGGCAACCTCCCAAATATTGGCGCCGCTACCGGGGGAGAGGCGTTTATTTTTAAGGATTTGGGCATATTTGTGTGATTATTTCTAGTTATTTTTAGTTGAGTTTTTTTTGTATTTGGAGACGTATTGCCTTTGTTCTTGGTTTATGGTGCGTACTCATTCCAAGAGGCAAATTCCTTTGCACTACGACCCAAATTCTTTATTTTTCTTTATTTTTTCTTGTTTTGTTTGGAGTAGGTATTGCTTGAGTTCTTAGTGAATTTTTACCGAGAATCCCTGCACTATGATTCCGAATTTTTGAAGGAAAAAAAGAGAAATAAATGAAAGATCTCACCTTGAGAGAACTCACGATAAGAATAGGTGCTCAACAAGCAAGATTTTGTAGGATTTGTTATTCCGATCATTCTACCAAGTATTGCTATTGGTAGAGAGAGGAGCACTACAAGGAGTAAAAAACCATTGGCTTCCACAACCAAGGGTATTTTGAAGAATGCTATCAAGAGGTTGGAGTTTTTGGTTTTCAAGATCAAGAAGCTCAAGAATGGTATACGTGCTACGATCCTTACAATCCGGAGTGGAGCAGTAATCCATATTTGTTGTATAGAATGCACCAGAAAACCAATAATATGAGCAATATGATTGGCCTTCACCACTTTATACGTTGCCCCTAAAACCAAGCTCAATGAGAAGGTTTAAGTTTGACAAATGCGGAGATCTTGGATGCAATAGCAAACTTGACCAACTTGGCCAAGACTATGAGGAAGCAAAAACTCGAATCTCCTCAAGACTCAAAGCTTTGGAGGGACATGTGAGCGATATGATGGAAGCGGTGATCCGATTGGAAGCTCTATATATAGAAGACACACCATCCCAAGTTGAACTCAAAGATACTGTGAGTGAGGTCACCTTGCGAAATGAATTTGAGTTCCAAGGGGGATGAGGAGCTGGTTTTCGAAGACAACAAAGTTGAAGAAGAGGTGATTATGCTAAATTCATTATTCTTGCCATCATCACCCATACCCACGCCAAATGAACCAACTCCACCATTTTCGGAATTCTTGAAGGAGAGAATAGGGGAGCCATGTGATTATGCCAAACTTCCAAACCACTCATCTCCTTTAAGACCAACTACACCTCCACAAAATCTTCCTCTTGGAAGATTTATACCCCAACCACTCTACTTTTGCAAACTCATGGTGAAAGGGTTCAAACTTTCACCATATAGATAACATTAGGGTCATGCAGAAGACCTTAAATATACGAAGTTTCTCAGGAGGCAACTCGAGCTTTTAAGTTATGCTATTTTTTAATTTTATTGAAAAAAATTCCCAACCATGTCCTAGAACTCTTACCCAAAACCACAAAAATACCACTACAATCCACCATAAAAAACCAACATCTAGGATTACTACTAGTTGTTTCTTTTTGTGGGTGTTGATCGAGACTTGCATAGTTGTGGATTTGTAGTGGATGGCTCGAGATTGCATATTGGATGGAGTTTGAGAACATGGAGGAGAAAACATTTATTGAGGAGTCAGAATTGCTACCACCGGGAAGGATCTTTAAGGTCCTAGTTATGAGTTTTTTCTTTCTCCCTTATTTCTTTATCTTGTCCTTTTGTTCACATTTAGGAAAATGAGTGTTTAAAGAGTGGAGGAGAGAAATACAACTCAATGTATTGTATTGTAGAATGCATATGCTCCACTTTTATTTGTTTTGTTTTTAAAAAAATTTCAGCTAAGTTGAAAATCTGAGAGGGCAACTTAGGAAAAATTGGGGGGGCGAATAGGTCAAAAACCCGAAAGGGAGGCCTATGCAAAAATGAGAGGCCTTATGGTCTGCAAAATGTGAGGTTTGAGCTTTGAAAGAAAAAGAGAAGCTATGATCAAAACCCGAGAGGGCTCCTAGGCAAAATGAGAGAAATGAAAATATGTGAACTCTTCTCTTGTTTTTACCTATTCGTGGGATTTCCAGGAAGAGTAAGCTATCTTCTTGATTTTCTTTGGATGTTTATACCACATTCTTATTATGGCATGATTTTGTTATTTTGGTGATTTAGGACTCTTTAGGTCGGGATGTAAGGGTTGGCAAGCTCTTATATTTTGAGTTAGGGTAGTTCTAGGAATAATGTGTTGGTTGTGCTCTAGGGAAAACATATCTTAGAAATCACATTAGAACTTTGCTTGTTCTTACTTGAGGACAAGTAAGGGTTTAAGTGTGGGGGAGTTGATGAGACATGATTTTTTTATCTAAAAAAACTCCCTTTTAGCTGGTGTTTTTGGAGGTTAGTTAGATTATTAGGTGTTCTACGAAATAGGGGGTTAGAATCAGCTTGTGTGATTATTTACCCCCATTTTCCTAGTTTGTAAGCATGTGGTGTCTAACTTCTACCTTGAAGATTTGGTTTATTCATATATGTTTTGTGACCTTATATGGAGACCGTCATGAAGAAGGTCATTTGCAAGGATAGTATAAGATTTAATAAATTCATAAGAATGGTAGAAGAAAGAAGGTCACTTACAAAGTGGTAGAAGATAAAGTGAAAAAGAAAAGCAAAGTAGAGGGTGAAGAATGATCTAAGTTTTGAAGCCAATTTTTGATAATTATCCGAGAATAATTGGTTTCCGTGGATAGCATCATTGTATTTGTCTTCACAAGTACTATAAAAATGACTACTAGAACTCCCAAAACGAATCAACGGTTCACTCAGAGGAAGCAAAACAAAACTGGACTGAATTCTGTCGCGACACGCGACAAAATATTTAGTAATAAAAATCCTAAGAGGAGCACTAGGTTAGCACTAAAACAAACTGTTAATATTTTTAATATGCATATAAATATTATGTTCTGGAATATGAGATGCTTAGGCACTTCTGGAAAAAAAAGGCTTAAAAGGTTAGCAGCAAAACATAAAATTGATCTATTGGTTATAATTGAGCCTAAAGGTCAAATACAAAGCCAGTTGCAAGCGAGAACTTTGTCAAGGGCAAGAAGCCTATGGCGTCAACAAAGGTGAGGATGAACCTAAGTGCCCTAGATAAACTCTTCAAGAGAGGAAGGAGAAAGTACAAAAAATCTTCAATGATGCTCTGAAGAATGGTATGAAACTCCCAGAGTGCAAGAGGCCCGCAGAAGTGGCTAAGCAAACAACCGTAAAAGGAAGCTGTGATTGCTTGATTTGAATTAGTTAAGGTTACCTCTAACTCTCTCTCTCAATTTCTTCGTCAACGCTTTCACCCGGGTCTCCTTCCCTATCAGCTCTAAATGCACATGCAACATGAATGTGGCCTTCTTTTACTCATACTTAAATTCAAGTAACCAAAATGGGCATTCAAGCGCCCTACGCCTATGGTGTCCGGAATGGAAAAAATAGACTCTAAATCAGCCCCCGTTTTATAGATCTTTCTTTTATAGGTTGGGTAACAATTCACATTGCCTCAGGTGGTTTCTGCAAACTGATGTGTACGAGCATTGAGTCTGTCATTCCTAGTTAGCCATTTCCTAATACTGATCATGTTGCTTTTACTCTTACTGCCTACCACCAAGACTGGCAAGAGCAGCAGACTCTGTAGTAGTTGAGTCGTGAAAAGAGATAAAAGCAACCTTTATAAAATTTAGAAATAGTAGCATGGATGCTAGAAATTAGGCTTGCCACTATCCCTTGCAAGAATAACATTACTAGAAGAGCCACATCCACGACCATTAGTTCAATGATACTTGATCATGAACCCCTCACTCCAAGAAGTGAGCTACTAGAATATGACTTTATTATCATCCAGGGCGTAGAATAAAGTTAAGAATAAACATGTTATTGACCTACGGGTAAAGCACACGGACAAGGCAGCCACATCGAATGGAAAGATAAACTAATTTGTGCAAGTATAAGAGGGCTACCTGTCTAGAAAAGAAAGCCCATTTCCTTCCAAAAAAACCTTTCACTATCTATGCGGACACTAACCATAGCAAAATCTGTTTTTTATTCTCATACAGTCACACTCACATTTATTTCTGAACATCAGGGATTTATTTTCCACCTGACCGACGGGCGCCCCAGCTTAACTCACGCCGACGAACAGCTCCAGACCTCCGCCACAAGCCATGTTCGAACAAAGCTATCAACTCAGGTGAGTCGAAAGTCCACCGATCGAGGCACAGAAGCTCCAACACATCTTCCAGATCTGTGCCAACAGCTCTGCCGCACCAATGGAGCTCTAGATAGTGTTTTTGGTCGAGAGTCTTTCACCGGGAAGAGCAGCACAGCTGCAGTGGTAAACCCAGCCACCGTCGTTCAGCTCTGTCTACCCCCGTCCG
>JAULKM010108891.1:0-23533 GCA_032355605.1 Rubia tinctorum
AATGAAGGATTTAGGTACAAAAGCCGAAAACGGTCATCTAAACCCCTTATGATGTAAACCTAGCTAAATCTAGCGATTTTACAACAAAAAGATAACAAAAGAGATGTTAAATGCTTCAGAAAACACATGCATTTGACGTCTCATCAGGAATACAGTATGAAACATCGGGATACTGCCTAACCATTCAGGTGGGAGTACGGGAAGGAGATTCTGAGGAAACACCGACAAGGCCTCCCATTTTCATTAAGTAATTTTTGGATAGTTCTTTCGGGAATGGAGAGGAAGTATCTTAGCAAGATCACCTCGATCATCCTTCTGGCGATGTGATATGTCTATCGATTATCGTCCATGGGAGTATTTCGTGATAGGGAGATTTCACAGTGTCTCGGTTCAAATGTCGAAGTTCTCTGGGCGATGACATCAAAGGGGAATTTCTACCCCAATATGGTGCCTTATTTTATGGAAGAATCCACATCAATAGGAAACAATAAATGTGGTAAGATATCTATTGGTGGCATGGTTGGACTTTTAGCCCAACACGCGGGCCATTTGATCCCTTCTCCACTCGCCTTAACGAATTTGGGTCGTTCGAGGACACAATTCACAATAGAAAAGCTGGAGAGAGCGTCTATGGTGGCTACCACGACCTTAAAAGATCACTCTGTATGGTTATATGGAGGCTGCTAGGTTTGCAGTTTCATGATTCTCCCCCAGCCAGAACATAAATCTATCAACCAGGATAGGATGTTGGGGCATCTCTTCCTAGCCCATGATCCAAGGATTGAAAAGGTTTTCTACATAAACCTATCAAACCTTGATATAGACGTCGAGGAGGACGGAAATTAGAATTTAATTAGGGTACAACCTAGCCGCACTCAAGTACCTGCAGATGTCCTCGACCAATTCTGCATATACGGGGAACATCTTGCGAGCTCTACCCAAGATTTGCAAGACATTAGTCATACGGTGGATAGAATGAGCATACGGTTAGAATAATTTGGGAGTAGACTAAGCTCTGTGGAAGGTACCGTGAATGTTTGGGGTCTAGGTTAGAGTCTATCGAACAGAAAATGAAGGAGGAGTTCACCACTGCGGGTGAGAGGGTAGATGTCCAAGAAGCAAACATCGGGAAATTAATCGAGAGATTCCACATCCCAAGGTTCAATAGTTTTCAAGGTGTCATTCCTATTGAGATACAATAAATGCGACAAGAGGAGAGAAGAATGAGGCGTAGTACACGGCACTTAAGGAGGGACCCTTCGAGGTCACATGAGTGATTTCAACAACTTTTCTCTTTCCCCACTCATGGTTCTTATTGTTTTACTGCATTTGGGACAATGGAAAGTTTAAGTGTGACAGAGGGAGTAGTGAAAGACTCGAGAGTTTTCATCTAGGGATTCCTTTGGGTTTTTGGTGGCCTTTTTTTGGCCTTTTTTGTGTTATTTGTCTTTTTGGGAAGTTTGGTAGAATTTTTGGTGGTGTGATATTTAGGGTGCTATCACTTTTTTGTTGGGGAATGTTTTGGGTTCAAACTTTTTGGTGGTGTAATTTTTTGTTTTTCATGATCTTTTTGTAGTATGAAGCCCCACTTTGGGTCATTTTGTGCTACACAAAAAAATCGAAAATTTTTAAAAAATGAAAAAGATATACCCGATTAAGTTTGAAACCTGAAAGGGCAACTTAGGCAAAAATGAGAAGAATGTGCAGGCCTGGATAAATTGGAAAACCTAGGAGAAAATAGAGGCCGTGTGGAAAAATGTGAGAGGTGAGTTCAACATTTTTTAATGCGAGGATGAAAACCCGAAAGGGCTCCTAGGAAAATGGGAGAAATTAAGTGAAATTTGATATGGAACTTGAACATCTTTTGACCATATTTGGTGGTTTCTTCATAAACATCTCTTGGATTGTCTTCGGAGGTTTCTTAAGATTAGCAAGCTAGCTTAGTATTTATAATTTTACTTAGCCTTTTTCAACTTTTTTCTTTTATGTTTTTTTTGTGGATAGGTTACTTTAGCATCTTCGGAGAGAGTGAGAGTTGTGAGATTCTTAAAATCTTTGGGGTAACTAGGGTAGCTTAGGATTAAGTTGAGTGTATCGGTTAACTTCTCTTTGCATGCTACATTCCTCATGGATCTTTTCACGGTCTTTTTTACTCGAGGTCGAGTAAAGGTTTAAGTGTGAGGGGATTGATCTGCCCCTTTATGCATGCATTAACTGATGCATTTAACACATTTAATATCTTTTTTTGGTTGATTGCTATTTTTTAGTTAGGTTTATGCAAAAAAGGGTAAAAGATGGCCATTATTAGTTTTCTTGTCTAAATCCCAAGTTTTGTGGACTTAATTGAAACTAATGGACACTTTGTATTCACGGGAACCTAGATCTTTGTTTGTGATCTTATTATTAGGTTGCTCGTGAGTACTTTTTCTTCATCTTTTTATAGAAGGTCATCTGTGAGGATGGTAGAAGATATTTGAAGGCCATTTGAAAGGATGGTAGAAAATATCAAAGGTCATTCATAGGAATGGTAATGGATTGAAGGACACATAGTCCAATGCATGCTGGTGGATGGAATTGAGCCAAAGAAAGGCGGATTCGAAGTTCAAGAATGCCAAGAAATAAGGGGAGGAATTGAAGTCCGAGAGTTGTACAGATTTATTTGATAAATTCATGAAGAATAAGCCTTTGTTGGTGGCATCATCAGATTCTTCTTCTCGAAAACTATAAAATCTACTACAAGAACTCTCAAATCGGACCACGGGTTCATTCGTAGCAGAGCAACCAAATCAGCCAGCCAACCGGCCAATATGATCTGCGCACGAGGCAAAAACCATCTGTGAAGGCCCGTGCAAAGGCCGTTGCACTGGAAGTACACATCTGCGGGCCGTTGCACGAGGGGTCCAAGTTCTCCTCCAAATTTCTAAGTATGGGCACGGTCTGCTCTATTTTACATGTCTTATGCAATTCCAAGTCTCAAAAGTTAAAACCAGTCCATGGGGTTTGAAAAATATCATCGGCCGTGCCAATTTTCTCAGCAAAAAGACCTTCCAACTGACAGGCCAGACCAAACAACACATGGGGCCCGAATCTGAAGTTCCAGAGTAGGGACCTTCCCATAGCTAATGCATGCTCATATGCCCTACCTTACACGAGGTTACAAGGCCCGTGTCATGGCTCATGTACAGTTTTGCACGAGGTTGCATGGCTCATTTCAGCCTGTGAGGCTTGTGCCGCATGACGTTGTGCGGACTGTACCATGGTGCACAGGCTATTTTACACGGATCGTACCCTTCGGCACTTGCCATACAAATTGTGGCTGCTAGGTTTTTTTGGCCATTAATCAGTCTTTTTGAAAGCCCAATTCCCATTTTTCATCTTTAAGAGTAGGCTAGAGAGAGAAAATACTCTTCCTTCTCTCTAATTTCTTTTTCATTCATATCTTTATTTTGCTTTCGCCCAGAGGCATTGATTCCAATGAAATACTTGGGTTCAATGCTTTGGAAGTAATTATTTAACTTGGGAATCATATTTGTTGTATTCATGTATTAATGTTTATTTATTGAGATTTCTTATATCTACCTATATCTATGTGTTTTGTGACATTATGTTGGCTTGTTCTTCATATTCTTGTGAATTTCATGACTGTCACACTCAGTGAGCACACACAGAAGTCTACTTTCATGTTGTTGCACTATTAATACCCCCCCTGGGAAGGAAACCTAGATGCTCTTGAGGTAACGATGGATCCGGATCCACATGGGTGTGTGCACGTAGGTTGTTGTTGTTAACGTTACGATCGACCATTCACTAGTAAGCCAACGAGTTGGTCTGAAAGGTTACGAGTAGAGATAGCTAAAGTAGCAAACTAGGGTTACCTTTGTGATCCTAGAGCCATCGATAAGATGCCTACTTCCTTTGCCTCAGTAGGCCTGGAGGTAGAACTTTTGTAGTGTTCTGCCTGGGACTTAATCGCATAGGGGAGAATCAGACCTGCACAATGAGCGATTGCTTTTGTTGCACTCTCCTAGTTATGGAGGCGAGTACGATGGAAGATTTTATATGGGCACCAACATGTGAAAGATAGTGAGAATGTTTTACCATCACTCGCACTACGTGTCACAAACACTATAATAGGTTCATAGTTCTTGTATGTGATGAAATCAAGGATCGAAATGACATTAATCATGTTATGCAAATATTTCCCAAGTTCTAGTTTATTTAGTTTATTCTCGTGATCAATCAGATGCTAGTAGTTTTGGTAAAAACCGTCCGATGCTCGTTTTACCAACACTGATTATTCCTAACACGTGATTGGATTGACGACCCAATTACAGTTTTGTGTAGTTGATTATTAGATTCCTAACATCTCCATGGATGACCCCGGTGCTTGCCATTAGCTACCGATATTGGTAGTATAGTAGTAGGAATAGGAGCAACGATATAAATCTCTATCTTTGACCCTTAATACTTGAGCCTCCTCTCGGTTTTCAATTGGCGGATCTCCCATGATTTGTTGATTGATTAGCGACACTGGGAGGGGGCGGATCATTTCTCCATAAGGATCACAACATTCCAAGGGACGAAGAGACCAATGAGAACCACCATGCTTATTGATAGAGGTATGAGCAAGGTAAGAAATAGTCACCCATTATCCCACTGAACCACTTTCACTCCTAACCCAACAGCTCTAGGATCCTATGAAGGGGCACCATCCTCCCCATCACGTAGAGTAGGCGTATTGGCAAGCAATGGTTACCCACTCCTCCATTACATCTATTCCATCCCACAACCTGGTGAAACAAAATTATGAAGGAAATCCTTCTTCATAAGTCCTTTAACTGAGTAGGTCATATTCTTCCCTCGCACAGGCCAACGCAAGTGTGAATGACTCTTTCATGTTTGTTTCCTTTGATACCCACTAGCCTCACAATCATAGGAAATAAATCTCTTGCATCCTTCACCTTGGACCCAAACCTGACAAATTGGGCATGTGATATTTCTCAAACCACATAAACACATTGTTAGTTCCTAAAATCTTAACAACATTTAAAAGATATTCAAACTACTAAACAAACACACACAATAAGCATGGATATTTTCCGGGTATCTTTTTAAAAGATGTAATCCCAACTTGCAACATCACTAACTGGAACAATCCCCCCAACTCACCCATACATGATGACTTACCACACACCTATTGAGTCCCTCAACCGAGATCCAGGTTAGCTTCGACGTACTTATTCCCATTACTAGTTAACTCATATATCAAAATATCACAAACCACCACCGCCAAAGGAATTGTTTTGCATTATCCTACACACATTCATAACACACTCAGGGGCCTAAATTTACCTTTCTGGTTTCTCATAATACCCAAAAACATATAGAACACATAAATACCTAACTTGACATAAACACTAGGGGTGTTCAAATATACCCGTCCCGTAAAACCCAGCTCGTCTATTCATCAGCTCGACATAAATTAACCAGGTATTTTTTAAAAAAATTTTGACCGGGTTCCCGAACCATAAATTTTATATTTTACCGGGTACGGGTCCAAGCCATTAAAACCCTATTTACGGGTACCCGGGGTATTTTAATATTATTTAATTATAATTAATATTAATTAGAAAATTAGTATCTGAATGAGCCGGGTAAGAAACAGTTGAAAGCTAGAAGGAGTTTAGGCCCACTTTGGCTTTAGGTTTTCCTTATAAAGTTGTAACTTGTAAAATATTAGAGTTACTCGTGTGTTAAAACTCTAAACTCAAAAGTAAAAAAAACACTTAAAACTGTGAGTTACCGAGTTTCTCCCCTTTCATAGAATTGTTAATTGTAAGTCTCTTTGTCGTCGATCTTTCAATTCTCTCTTGCCTTTCTCGTATTCTCGCTGTGTTGATGGAGGAAAATTTACTTATGGAGTACTAGTGAGTTTTTCAAATAAAGTCCATTCTTTTTTGGTTTGTGCTATTCGTTTGGTTTAAGTGCCCATTGTTTTTGTCATGACATATACTCTCCCAATTTATATCCACCCAAATTTGGTCATGATTTTCTGATTCTGGCAATGGATATGCATAAAACCACGCACCAAAACCAATTAGTCTGAATTAGAGAATTTTGTGTATTTTATATGCATACAGAATTGACACACTTGATTTTTTGTTTGTCATGAACTATTTGTATTCAGATGGAGGTAAAAGGAAACATATTGTTTGGTTTTTCACGTCCACGTTGTGCACTAGAAAATCTGCAGTTTATTTACAAATATAGTAACCAACATTGGATATAAATACAGTTTATTTATTTGCATGCTTGAATTTATCATGTTTGGTTATTATTTAGTAAAAAACATCACATGAATTTCTCATGTTTTCTTGTAGGAAATGTTTTCTTGTGGAGAAAATTGTGATGATTTGGTGAATGATGATCCTAAGGAATCTTAGCAAGAGACACCTAACCTTGAGATAGTGATGGAGACTCAAGGAGATGCTAACAAGAAGAAGAAAAAATGGGCTGAACCGGGTAAAAATAAGAGAACTTCATCTGTTTGGGAACATTTCTCGCCAATACCTGATGACAAATTGCATCAGTAATGCAATTATTGTGGTGAGTCTATTTCTTATACCAGTGTGAATTGAACTAATACCCTGAGGCGTCATGTTGATAGTTCCAAGAAAGCTTCTTTTAATATAGATAAGAGGAAAACTATTTTAAATTTTGAGTCTAAGACTAAATTTAATGATGATGGGAGCATTGAGACAGTTAGAGTTCCTAGGTTATGGAGATTTGATCAAGAAGCCATTAGGAAAGCTCTTTCCTGGATGATTATTGTAGATGAGTTGCCATTTATCTTTGTTGAACGTGAGGGTTTTCGTGAGTTTTGTAAGGTTCTATTCCTGATTTTGTTCCTCCATCACGTGCTACGATTACAAGGGATCGTTATAGTTTGATTTGTTGAAAAAAGGGAGTTTGTAGATTTTTTTAAAGAAGTTATCTTCTAGGGTTTGCCTTACCACTGATACATGGACTTCTGGGCAGAATTTATTATATATGTATTGTACAACTTATTTTCTTGATGATAACTGGAAATTTCATAAGAGAATCATGAACTTTTATCCTGTTGGTGGTCATTCGAGTGAGCTTATAGGTAGGAGTGTTGAAAAGTGCCAGCGGGAATGGGTTCTTAAAAGTATTTTTACTGTAACTGTTGATAATGATAGTTCTAATGACTTAGCAATATAATACTTGTAAAAGATTTTTAATGTTTGGGATGGATGTGTTTTGAATGCTGAATTTTTACTTATGAGATGTGCGCTACATATATTGAATTTAGTTGTTAGAGATGGTTTGAAAGATGTTGATGTAGCTACTTTAAAAGTCCGAGCAACTGTGAAGTATGTGAGGTCTTCCCCGATGAGACTTGAAAAGTTTAGATCTTGTGTTTTGGAGGAAAACATTAAAAGTAAAGGTCTTGTTAGTTTGGATATTGAAACTAGAGGGAATTCAACATATTTGATGCTTAAGACAACTTTGGTGTTTAGGAAGACATTTAAGAACATGAAAACTAAGTATACTCATTGAACTAAGGAACTTAGGAAGCTTGGTGGTGCACCTGGTGATTAGGATTGGGACAGAGTTGCTTGTTTCTTGCCTTTTCTCGAAGTCTTTTATCGAGCTACATTAGCATTATGTGGTTCCCTATTAGTTACTGGTAATACTCTTGTGGAAGACATCTAGGTTATTGGGTATGTGATTTATGATTATATTACTAATGAAGATGTAAAGATTGCAAATATGGCACTCCAAATGAAGCTAAAATTTGACAAGTATTGGTCAAATGTGAATAATGTTAATGTTTTGATGTTTATTGCTATGGTTCTTGATTCTAGGCACAAACCGGGTTATATTGAGTATATCATTGGTCGATCTTATAATTCTATTGATTTAAGTGTTTTGTGCTCTCAGGTGAAGATGGTATTAGAGTCACTGTTTAATTTCTATGCATCATGTGAACCTTCTAAAGAAATGGGATATTCTTCTATTCGAACATCTTCTTCTTTTAGTGGTGATGGTCAAGGTCGAAATGAAACTGACGGAATGGGGGTAAAGAGAAAAAGTTTGAGAAAAGATTACAAGAGGGACAATGTGAATGTAGATCACTCTCGTAAAACTGAATTGGAAAAGTATTTGGGGGATGAAGAAAATCCCGATGAACATGATGGATTTGATAACTTGGATTGGTGGGTTGTCCAAAAAAGAATTATTCCATTATTATGATAATGGCTCGTGATGTACTTTCAATTCCAGTATCAACGGTAGCTTCAGAGTCCGCTTTTAGCAATGGAGGACGTGTTCTCGATTCTTTTCAAACTTCATTAACTCCAAGGATGATGGAGGCTCTGATATTTTCTCAATATTGGCTGCGTAACTCTCATGAACCTCTCATTATAGAGGAAAGCTTATGAGAGATGGAGAAAATGGAAGAAGTACAAGGTAACTTTAAATATTTCAATCTAATAATTTCCTTTTAGATATTTAATTCATCATTGTTTTGTTGTAATATTATATAATTACTTTGTTTATAGGTATGAAAGAATTGATATCCAAGCAACTTATAATTACAATTGATGAGACAACCGATGTTTCCGACATAACATATGAGAGTTTCAAATGAAACCTTGAAGGTACATGCCTGACCCACTTTGTTTTTTCTTAACATAGACTTAGATGGACTGCACATTTACTACTCTGCACTCTTCGAATTATAGAGGGACTAGAAAATTTTGTAGCGATAAGCTCACTGAAAAATTCCATCACACGTGATTACAAATTGTTTTACATATGTTGTCATCACACTTAAAAATTTCCATCACACTTGTTTGGTGCAAAGCAGAGTATAATGAATACGATGTTCTTTCTTTTTATTTTACTTTCTTTTGTACTAAGGCTTAATATATTGATGCAGGTTACACATTTTGAAAATGGAATTATTTGGTAGTTTGGTGCACTTGCATTGCAGAAAACTAGACTAGCTTTGGTAATAGGCACTGCACGAGTTCATTATTGCCATTTTCGCAGGCCATAATCTTCATCAGCTCATATGCAATTATGCTACAGTTACATTTGAAACTTTCTAGCATTGAAAAAAATATGTAGAGATGTTATTGATGCTAAGAAAGTAAGTAGACAGTTCTATATCCTTTGAAAAAAAGTTTTGCCTTACCGTATTGAATCATTTTGACGGGTACCTCGGTACCCGACCCGAACAATTCGGGTACCCGCACTCTGTGTACCTGGTTCTTTCAGGCCAGGGCACGGGCCACATTTTCAACTACCCGCACATGCGGTTACCCACATTTGAACACCTCTAATAAACACTAGGAGAAGGGTAGATTTTATAGGCATACAAGAGGTCCTGGTAAAACAAACCGCCTTCAATATCTCCCTTGGAGCGGATACGTGCTTTCAAGTTTTCAATAACCTTACTAACAATTTATTATATCCTTGGAAAGAGTGATGATAGGGAGAGTGAATTCACAGTGAAACTCATAGTGAATGGTGTGGATGATAGTAAAAGACTAAGTTACCAATCACCTTACTGAAAAAGTTTAACTAATTATGGATATATTTATCTTCTAATGCCATATCAGTCTCTATGTAATTTCACTATAAATTTTCACTCTTTTTTATCATTACTCGCCTTGGGAAATGGAACACCAATATACTCTATCAAGGAAAAGAAATTGAAAATCCTATGCCTACGTGGAATACTTATCAAATTAAAGGCCCACTACCAAGGATATATACGGAAAACCGTTTATCTTCGGGGTCACAGGCCATCTCACATACTTATGCATATTTCCCCCAAAATAATACAATATATATCTACCATAAATACATACACTACGCACAGTTTTTATGAATCTTCCAAAAAATCACAAACTGTACAACCAAATCAATAATTACGCACTCATACCTCGATCATATCATAGAAATTCCTTGCCATAATTGTCTTTATCATAATTTCAATCAAGGTCATCCATATAACTAGAACTGAATTTAGAATCAAAGGAACCCATAAAGTTGACCATACTGACAAAAAATATAGCCACATTCACAGTTTTTCTTCATTGAAATCACTTCTTACTTATGTGCACAAGAAGGCAAATCACCCACAATTTTGCATAGTTTTGGAAACAACCTCAAATCGCGACAAAAGTAGGAAACTATCCACCGCTTCACATTTCAGGAAAATCACCTATCCAACGACACATGTGGACGATAATATCGCGATTCTTCAACATTATAAATCCATACTAAGGCGTAGAAAGACTCTATTAGTTACCACCTCAGATCCTATTCAAATATACCTACATTCTCACAAACCAAACAATTTACACACTATAGCACTTATTTTTAGCATGATGATAATCATTGAACCAAAACAATATGTAAGAATTTGTCATATGTCCCTTCTGGTTTACCATTACCTTATCCACGCTCACTGGCCCGAAGTCTCATACACATCATCCATATCACTCAACACCTTAAGTAATTATATCTATGTTGCATAATTGTTAACAACATTATAACACCATACAAACCTAGAATCACAGACAAATGACATAAAAAATTACTAATGAATAAAATTTCCAAAGATGGTCCGACATTTTCCCACTAAATTACTAAAACATCTCCCAAGAAAGGAGGATGTTCTTAACCAAGAAAAAAAAATACAACACATGCTTGAAAAAAAACTTATTACATAGGCCATTACTACGCTAAAGATTATACTACCTAGCTAGCCTCTTAGCCGCAATAACATCTGACGTACTTGCTTAGTGGGACTCGAGCATCATTGGAAACTCAGTCCCTTGCGACCAAAGATAATATTTGGAATGTTGCTCCCTTACCCACTCCTAACTCGTAGAAAGTAAATAGTGGTGAGTTAGGGTGTCGTCTACAGTGTTTTAGGGGTTTAAGAGATAGAGTCACGTAATTCGCTCTAAAGAATTATCAAGTGGTGTGTCGAGAGTAGAGAAATTATGGGGTTTATGGTTTGAAATAATTCATCTACAACTACAACTACAACTACAACCATACAAATATAAATAACGAGAAAAAATATGGTAATGATGATCTTGGGGTATTTGCATCACGTAGTTGACATTTTGGACTTGATCCTTGACTCCTATGCACATAATTACAATTTGATTACTTTATGCACTATCATCCAATGTGAAGATATTTATTCATCGGTAACTCCCAAAATGACTAAGGTTTTGGTTCTTCCCCCTTGTCAAACTCTCACCTCCACTTGTTATAGCTAGAAGGGCGCAAGGAAAGGGGAGAAAGAGACACATTCTCTCTATACATCGAAATATACCCGGCAAGGAATCCAACAGTTAGATTCCTCATCGGAAACGCAGAGATCGTAAGAGAAAAAGTTGAATTACTTGTAGAATTACTAGAAAATTACTTGTAGATCTGCTCTTCTGATCTGGGATTTTGATGGGGTGTGATCTGTAACCCACAAGGATTCTAACAAACCAACCTTTTAGGAGATAAATTAACCTGTGAGGTGTTTGAGAAAGATAGAAATTTATATGTTGCTCCTGTACTCACTACAAAACTACCAAAGGGTTGTTAGTGGCAAATCCGGGGTTGTCCACTGAGATGCTTGGAGTTTAAAAGCTAACTACAAAATATTCGTAATTCGGTCGTCATTCCAATTCATGTTGATAATAGTCAGTGTTGCAAGCATGGTTGGGGGGTGTTATCTATAAACTACAAAACATGCAAAATAAGAAATGAAACACTATCAACCTAATAGTTAGTGACATTTGTGTAATATGACCGGTAGAAGACCTTGATCCTATATTCTATCAATTACAATGCGTATAAACCTCTCCTTATGTTTATGTGACAAAGTGGGGTTGATAGTCAATACTTCCCAATTTCTGTCACACAAAAGTGCTCACATTTATTCTATCAATGCCATCTCCGTAATTAGGGAAATTGTGTTGTGCGGTCCAACTGGTATGCACTCCTCTTTCTCCATATAGAATTACATCCCGGGCCTTATTTTTGAATGCTCCTCCATAGGCCTATAGAGGCAAAGGGATCGGCGTGTCACAGTGGTTGCTATCCTACAACCCTAGTTGCTAGAAATTATTATGCAGTATCTATCAGGGTTCTTGACCCTGGATACAAATTCGATCCTCAAGAAAATAAACTACTCCCTTAGAATTTAACCCAATCCTTCCATGGGATGAAATAAATTCCCTTGGGCAAAACTAGGAAGATTAAAAGAAGAGAGAAGAGTTATTCCCTTTCTCTCTACCTACTATTAGAAACTAGGAGAATAGAAATTACAACTAATGTATCTTTTTAAACCCTAGTGGGCATAGGCTCTTTATATAGTAGGTAGGAAATGGGCCTTAAAGAGACCCAAAATGTAGAGACACTCTAGGCTAGACGGCGGCACAAACCGTGCAATAGTAAATGACCCGTGTGGAACGGCCCGTGCAATAACGCAAAGGCCACTGGCTGGAAAGGAATTCTCGTGCATCTGTGAGGTGTCGCCGTGCAATTCCTCGTGACCCATCGGCTGGAAATTTATTTTGGTTTTCTGAATGGCGCTGCTCATGCTATTCCTTGCGGTCTGAGGGATGGAGTTAATTTCTTGACCTTCTCATGATATTGCAGTGCAAAACATAGCAGTGCGAAAGCTGATCTTCTAGTTTTTAATCCTTAAGGGCTATACAATTCCTTGCGGCCTGTGCCCTTACTTAGGCACACCATTATTATAGCTGGCATGGGCTGTGCAATAGAACACGGCTGTGCCACTCTTCAACTTTGTCCAGACTTCAAATAATTTCTCCTTTGCGCATTTCCATCTACTACCATGATTAAGTACGTGGCCTTTATTTTACAGCCACCCTTGCGAATTGCTTTCGAATATCTGCTACCATTCTTGCGAATGGTCTTGTACTCCAACGTTCTTACGAGCAATCTACAATGAAACACACAAAATGTGATTTAGATGCTCCTAAAGACATAACATCTATTAGATCTAAATAAATTTAATAAATGAGGAATTTAGGCAAGAAAATCAACAACGGCTATCTAAACCCCTTGTGGTGTAAACTTAACTAAACCTATCAATCAACCACATAAAAGATACTAATATGTGCACTAAATGCATTGGTTAACACATGCTTCTAAGTGCAGATTAATTCCCACACACTTAAACATTTACTTGTCCTCGAGTAAACAAGAATGAGGAAAGATGTAAGCGAAAAATAGAATGCGAAGAGTTCCCCAAGATATCAACATTTATTCCTAGACTACCCTAGTTCCCCAAAGATGTAAGAATCTCACAACTCACACTCCCTAAAGAAGCTAAGATAACCTATCCAACCAATCGTACAACCA
Source organism: Rubia tinctorum (assembly GCA_032355605.1). NCBI lineage: Eukaryota > Viridiplantae > Streptophyta > Magnoliopsida > Gentianales > Rubiaceae > Rubia > Rubia tinctorum. Next base: position 13,438 of record JAULKM010108891.1, read on the forward strand.
AAAAGGTGAGGTTCACAAAGATGAGTGTGAAGATAAGTTACTCTACGAAAATGACTTTCAAATGACAATCAACCAAAGAGAACCATAGTATTTGTTTTGAATTGCTCCCAATATCTCTCATTTTGCCTAGGAGCCCTTTCTGATTTTCATCTTAGTATCTCACATTGTTTTTCTTTTTGAGCTCACTTCTCACCATTTCCCACACCATGGCCTCTCACTTTTGCATTGGTTTTTCAACCTATCCGGGCCTTTCCCATTGTTGCCTAAGTTTCCCTTTCAGGTTTTCGACTTAGCCGGTCCATTTTTTCTTTTTAATTTTTTTAGCACAAAATGCCCCAAAGGTGGGATTCATACTACAATGAAGATAAGAAAAATCAAAATAATACCACAAAAATGTTCCATCATCCCAAACAAACTAAAATGGTGCCCTCACACCTGTACAACAAAGTTTTCAAAAACAAACCAAACAAAGCAAAATTTCAAAACGATGAGGTAGAGGAAAATTGGGGGAATAGTCATCTAAAACTAATATAAAGGAAAAAGAGATGAAATCAAGAGAGACGCCACCCATGTGAGGGTGTTCCAAACCCTCCCCCACACTTAGTTCATGCATTGTTTCCAATGGATGTGACCAAGTCAAGAAAAAGGTTGGAAATACCACAAGTCCTCAATGCCGTCTGCCACGTCTGACTCCATTCTTATGACATGGCTCATGCTATTTGAATGCCTCATGCTGACTCGCAACACGAGACTTGGTATGACGATATATCGTACGAGACTTGGTACGACCCGTGCCAAAACTTGTTCATTTGATTTTTGTTGCAAAATTCGTGGATCTAAAAAAACCCAAGCATAATACTGTTCTATCTTGAAAATAAATTTTTATGGCTAAAAATCCCTAAGACACCACCCATAATCAAACACTTCTCCAATAATCACATTTGTTTTGTAAAAACTACAAAGACAAAATAAAAGCACCGTTTCTTTGTTGTCATCCTCATGACTTATTTACCTTAAAAGAGTTCATTAATGGATTGGATCGTCAAGGTGGGGATTTCCCTCCCGACTAATCCCAAGCTTCCCCACTCAAAGCAAGATTTCACCCTTTTCCCATCCTTCTCATCTATCAACTCTATTGCGCCTTAGGCGTATACCTTGGTCACCGCATATGGACTCGCCCATCTTGACTAAAATTTATTCGAAAAGAGACAAAGCCAAGATTGCCAGACAAGGAATATTTATCCCACCACAAAGTCCTTCTTCACCATCTTTTCATTATTTCGTGCTTTCGTCTTTTTTATTGTAAATTGGAGTGGTATCATAGTGCACATTGAACCCAAGTATTGCATTGGATTCAACACCTTTGGGGAAAATAAAAATAAAAAGAAGAAAGAGAAGGAACTAAAAGAGAAGGGGAAAATATTTTCTCTCTCTAGCTTACTCTTGATGATGAAAAATGGGCATAAACTTAAACCCTAGTAGATAAAGGTCCGTATATGTAGTAATAGGGAATTGGGCCATTAAAAAGGGCCAAAAATGGCCAAAAACTCTAGTAGCAGCAAATGACACGACAATGAAATCTGGCACGGTCCGTGCCAGCCAAGTGGCTTTCCTATTGGTGTGAGCCACTTGGCCTGGCACGGCCCATGGCCTGTGTGGCTCGAAATGGACCGGTGGAGGGAACTTTATTTTGATGCCTCTTAGTGCACATCTTGTGTCATTTGACATGGGCCATCGGTTGGAACCTCATTTTGCTCAGTAACATAACATGGGCCATGTAATTCTTCACACCCTGTGGGCTGGTCTTTGCATTAGTAACTAAAAATGATGCCGACCATGTGAAACAGAACGGTCTGCGCCTATACTTAGCCATTTTTTGAGTGGATCAAAGATATGGGACATGGGCAGCAGGAGTTATCATGGTCCAAGCTTGGGCCTCTGGCAAGGGCCGTGTTTCTTGGCATGGTCTGTGCTAAGCACCCTCGGCACGGACCATGCTGGGTAACCTTTGTGCCTACTTGGCTGGCCTTGTGTCGACCCTCGTGATGACCTTGGCTGGCTCGGTCGGCTAATTTTTTTGCTCCGCTACGGATGAACCACTGATCCAATTTGAAAGTTCTCATAGTCGAGTTTATAGTTTTCCAGAAGTCGAATCCAATGGTTTCACTTTCAAGGAATGGTTTTTCTCGGATCGTTCCTAAAATTTTCTGCAACTATCGAACTACAATTCCTCTGCTTTTTTTCTTGGCTTTCTTAAACTTCAACTCCGCCTTTCCCAGGCTCAATTCCATTTACTACCACGCTTTTGAGTATGTGGCCATCAATCTACTACCATCTTCATGAATAGCCTTCGATATCTTTTACCATCCTTGCGAATGAACTTCAAATATCTTTTACCACCCTCGTGGTTGACCTTCTACAAAAAGATGATGGAAAAGTACTCATTAACAACCTACCAATGAGATCATAAAGGAAGATCCAGGTGCCCATGAATACAAAGTGTTCATTAGATTCAATTAATTCTACAAAACTTGGAATTTAGAAAAGAAAACCAATAATGGTCGTCCAAACCCTTTGTCGTCTAAATCTAACTAAAACTAGATATTAACCAAACAAAAGATGATAATAAATGTGTCAAATGCATCGGCTAATGTCTGCATAAAGATGCATATCAATCCCTTTACTCATCCTTGAGTAAACAAAAACAAGAAAAGGTCTAAGCGAAATGTTGCATGCAAAGATAAGTTAACCAATGCATTAGAATTATTCCCAAGCTACCCTAGTTTCCCCAAAGAAGTAATAATCTCACAACTCTCACACTCCCCAAAGATACTAAATTAACCTAACTACCCGAAATATTGTGAAGAAAAAGGTAAGCACAAATGGTAAGTGTTAGACAGTCTGCAAAAAGCAATCCAAGAGTTGTTATCGAAAAAACCACCAAGGATAATCCAAAAGATCCTTAACTTGGTTGTAACTATTGATAACTCGAGATTCTCAAGTTAACTACAACCAAGGATAATGTTGAAGGATCCTCATCTTAGTTTTCGTTTTCTCTAAATTTTTATCATTTTGCCTGGGAGCGTTTTCATCTTAGCTTTCACGCATGTTGAGCTCACCATCTGACCCTTTTCCACCTGGCCTCTAATTTTTTCCTAGGTTTACCAACCTAGCCGGTCCTAGCCTTTCATTTTTACCTAGGAATTTTGACCTATCCAGGCTTTCCTCCCATTTTTTCCTAAGTTGCCCTTTCGAGCTTCTAACTTAGCCGGGTATATATATATATTTTTTTATTTTTAAAAAAAATAAAAAAAATTGTGTAGCATAAATGCCTCAAAGTTGGGCTTCATACTACAAAAGAACATGGAAAACAAAAAATTACACCGCCAAAAGTTCCAAAAACCCATACCCAAGCTACAAAGAGGTGCCCCTATACCTGAACAAAACAACAACCGATAGTTTGAAAATATAAATGAGGGAAAGTACAAAAAAAAGGAAAACAAGATAGTAATAAAACAATCATCATCCTTCCACATCATAGGCTACCATGAAGAGCATTCTAACCCCTCCCCTCACACTTGATTCATGCATTGTCCCCAATGTGTGGCCTGCAAAGGGAATATTGAAAATGACGAAGAATCATCTCCATTTGTTGTTTTGAAGGTCATCATAAATATTTATACAAAAACAATAAAACAGAGAGGTACACTATTCCATACAAGAATTCGAGAACTATAATTCTAAAAAAATACCGCCACATATCAAACACAATCCAACCATTACAAAATTATCAATACCTGTTAACTCAAAATGAAAGTATATTATCTTTATTGTCATCATCAAAACTTATTTTTAATAGGAGAGTTCATTCTTGGATTTTCTTGTCAAGGAAGGGATCTCCCTCCTTGTCCACTCCCAAATTTCCCCATTCTAGGTAAGGTTTCAACCTTTGCCCATTAACTAACCACTTGATGCCATTCTCCTCATATTTTACCTCCGTGGCTCCTTGATCATAGACCTTGGTCACCACATATGGACCTCCTCACCTTGAACGCAGTTCACCCAAAAAAAGACGTAGCTGGGATTGGTATACAAGGACTTTTTATCCCACAAAAGAAGTCCTTCACTATTTTATAATCAAGTTGTGCTTTTGTCTTTTCCTTGTAAATTAGTGTGGTGTCATAGAAGTCGTGCCTAAATTCTTCAAGTTCTTAGAGTTGTAACTTTCTATGTATCCCGGTTTCACTTAAGTTCATATTCAAGCATTTAATGGCCTAGTGTGTTTTGAACTCAAGTTCTACCGGGAGGTGGCATTTCTTACCAAAGAGAAAAAAAAGGTGACATGCCTATGGGAGTTTTGTATGCGGTTCGATAGGTCCAAAGTGCATTATCCAATCTAGCACTTCAATTCTTTCTAGATGGGTTTACCATCTTTTCAAGGATAGTCTTGATTTCCCGATTGGATACTTCCGCTTAGCCATTTGTTTGGAGGTGTTAAGAGGTGGATATCCTATGGGTCACACCATATATTTTAAGCAAGGCTCCCATGAGTTTATTACAAAAGTGAGTACCTCTCTCACTAATTATTGTTCATGGTATACCGAACTGTGAGAAAATGTTGGATTTGAGGAAATTCATCACGGTTGCCGCATCATTGTTCTTTATAGCTTTGGCCTCGACCCATTTAGACATATAATCCACCACCACTAGGCTATAATGATTGACATTGGCTATGGGGAAAGGGCCAATGAAATCCATCCCCCACCATAAAAAATCTCAACTAGCATTGAGAGAACTTGGGCCATCTCATTTTTGAATGAGATATTGCCCATATTTTGGCACCTATCACATGCTAGAATGAACTCTCGGGTATGTTTCAACATGTTGGGCCAATAAAGGCTGCATTCCTCTACTCTCTTAGTGGTTCTTTTATACCCGAAATGTCCACCTACGGTGGAAGAATGGCAAAGTCTAAGGATTAGCTCCACCTCTTCTTTGAAAACACATCTCCTAATCTCTTCCAAAGGTAAGGATCATCCCAAAAATATTCCTTCACTTCATTCACTAGACTTTCCTTTCTTGTTTGATCAAAGGAAGGGGGAAATTTTCTCGTGGAAAGGTAATTCACTGTATAAGTATACCAAGGCTGTCTAGTCATCACACCGAACAATTGTTCGTCGGGAAGTTCTTCTCGAATGTGTTCCAACTTAGGCTTTTTCTTAGTGTGATCTAAGCTCTGAAGTGTTGTTAGTATACTCAAATGGTCAGCCACTACATTCTCTTTTTATCTCCCACCTTAAGATCAAACTCACTCAAAAGAAGTATCCACCTAATAAGCCTCAGTTTTTCCTCTTTTTTAGTTATCAAATAGAGGAGAGCTGCATGATCGGGGAATACAATAACCTTAGTGCCTAGAAGGTACTATCTAAACTTCTCAAGGGCGAACACTACCGCCAGTAACTCTTTCTCTGTGGTGGAGTAATTACGATGTGCGTCATTAAGAGTCACTAACGCGCAGTAAATGACAAGTGGTACTCTTCCTACTCTATTACCTAAAATTTATCCTATAGCACCTTAATCACTCGCATCAAAAATTATCTCAAAGGGTAAGAACCAGTTTGGGGGTTGAATAATGGGAGCAGTAACAAGCATTTCCTTCAAAGTGTCAAAGGATTTCCTACCTTCCTCATCAGCAATGAAGTTAACATCTTTTTGTGAAAAAATTCATGAGGGTGAAGAAATATTAGAGAAATCCTTCATGAAATGCCGATAAAATATGGCATGACCTAATAATGACCTAATGTCTCTCACACAAGTGGGGTAAGGGAGGGATTTGATTATGTCTACTTTAGCCTTATCCTCTTCTAGACCTAGAGCCGACACCACATGACCTAAAAATGCCCTTTTCCACCATAAGGTGGCATTTCCCAGAGTTTTAGATGAGGTTGGTGTCAATGAACCTTTTTAACGCAAGTGCCAGATGATGTAAGCATGAGTAAAAAGAATCTCCATGAATGGTGAAATCATCCATGAAGACTTTGACGAAGCATTCCATAAACTATAAGAAGATACTAATCATGTACCTATGAAATGTACCTGGTGCATTGCAAAGGACAAAAGGCATACGCCTATAGGAGAAAGTGCCAAAAGGGCATGTAAAGCTTGTTTTCTCTTAATCCTCGAGATGGATGGTTATTTGGAAGTATTCGGAATTGCCATTAAGGAAGCAGTGGTGTGAGCGGCCAACTAATCCTTCAGCAATTTGATCGATAAAAGGTGGGGAAAATGATCATTGCGAGTTACCACATTTAAGCAGCGGTAATCAATACAAACCCGCCACCCATTTTGAATATGGTTGGGGACCGAATCCCCATCCTTATTATCTGCCACGGTCACCCCACTCTTTTTCGGCACCACTTAAGTGGGACTCACCCATTTATTATCAAAGATAGGATATATCACCCCTTCCTTAAGTAGTTTAAGGATATCAGTTTTAACTACTTTAATCATTGGCTGGTTTAACCGCCTTTGAGGTTGGGGTAACGATTTTGCATCCTCCTTCAATAGTATACGAAGAATGCAAGTTGAGGGACTTATACCTTTGATATCAGCTAAAGTCCATCCTGTGGCTCCTTTGAATTTCTTAAGCACCTTAATCAACCAATGCTCTTGGTCACTAGTTAACTTACTATAAATAATCACTGGTAGTGTCTCATTCATAATTCAAGTATTCGGGTAAAAGCTTGTGTTTCACTACAAGTGGTTCCTCTATTGAAGTCTTTGTCTCAGGCATCACTAAGTCATCTAGGTTCTTGGGTACGGTCTCTAGCTGAGTATCAATTTGGGGATCAACCTCTCACACATTCTCCACTAGACTGGTGTTGCTAGTATCAATATAATCATTGTTTAAGGGGTAATTATCAAAAGTTACATTCATAGACCTATCAAAAACCTCTTGCACAATGACCTTAAGATCATCACTCATAACAAAAAAAGATTTATCAAAGACACAATTCACATTTTCATAGACACAATTCACATTTTCATACTTCCTAAACTCCACAATACAATCATCACACTCTAATGTTAACTTTCCCATATGCATGTCGACTTTAGCCCTAGCAGTTTTCAAGAAGGGTCTCCCCAACAATATTGAGGTGGTATCCTTCTCGTTTACCATATCTAGGACATAAAAATCGGTGAGAAATGTTAGTCCATTTACCTAGACCATCACATTCCCCACAATACCTCCTGGGTATATGGTAGAGCGATTGGACTAATGGACTACCACCCCGGTGACATGCATTTTTTTCAAATTCAATTATTTATACAGAGAGTAAGGTAAAACATTAATAGATATCCCTAAATCCACCATAGTATCTTTAATAAAAGTCTCTTGAATTGCGCAAGGAATAACAAACATGCCAGGGTTTTTACACTTAGGGGGGATGTCAACTCGCATGAGAGAGGAGGTTTGATTTATCATTGCATGTCTAAAGCCATGCCTCTAATCGAATAATTTGTTCAACAATTTATTACATTCAGGTATAAATTTATAGTGTCAAAGAGAGAAGTAATAACCTAATAATGTCTGAGAATCAGGAATGATTCATTTTTTTGTTTCTTGTCTTACTTATTTCTCATCCCATCCAAAGAAGGAAATGGTGGAGCTTCCTTATCAAATAACTTCAGTCTCCCTATCAATTGAATCACCTTCCCTATCAACTCGCTTACTTGGCCCCCAAATCTCTCAACACTCAAGGATAGTTCATTTCAAAAGTCCCTTATGCAACCAAATACATGGTTTTGGAGTGAGTTACTCGCTTTACCAAGGTTGGTTAAAGTTCCAAGTATTTCTTTGCAAGCGGACCTGGTGGTGTATTACTTGACCACACCTGGTGAGTCAAGGCATGATTTCCATGCTTGTTCCCGTCGGTCTTGCAATACAGAAAGCTCCATTTTCTTACCATAATCACTCAACCAGGAGAAAGTCTTTATAGGGTGATCGAAGTGACACACCCCATAGAGTCTCATATTCTGAACACTCTCTCCCAACAATTTTTTTGGTTTTCTATAAAAACAAAGAAAACATAAAATTTCGAAACTGTAGTGCGAGGGTTCTCAGTTTGCACAAGAACTCAAGCAATAATGTTTTCAAAAATTAAAAGAAAATGAGAAGACAAAACTAATTACTCAACTAACATGCTATGAAAGTTAACTACTAGACCTTTAAATTAACATTCTCGGCAGTGGCACCAAAATTTAACCCGTCCCCTCTCGGCGTCGCTAAATCAATCAAGCAACGGGAGATCCACCAACTAAATGAAAACTAAAAAGAGGACTGCTAGGGGTCAAAGATAAGAATTTGTAATGTTGCTCCCGTTGCTACTACTACACTACAAAGATCGGTAGATAGTGGCAAGTACCGGGGTCATCCACAGAGATGTTAGAAATCTAATAATTAACTACGTACACACATGATCAGGTCGTTAATCCGACAAGGTGTTATAAATAATCAATGTTGGTAAAACAGTGATTTGGAGGGAGGGGGTTGTACAAAAAACTTCAAGCATATAATCACATGAATAAACTATAAGAACTAACACTTGGGGAATATTTGCATAACATGATTAATTTCATTTCGATCAATGATTTCATCATACACAAGAACTATACCCTATTCTAGTGTTTGTTACACGTAGTGCAGACGATGGTCAAAACTTCCCCCTGTTTGTCACATAAGGGTGTATATATTAAATATTCCCTTGGCCTCACCTCTGCAACTAGAGGAGTGCAACAATGACAATGTCTCATTGTGCAGGTCTGATTCTCCCCTGTGCGATTAAATCCCGGGCAGAACACTATGAACACACTATCCCTAGGCTTACAAAGTCAAAGGAAGTAGGCATCTTATCAATGGCTCTAGGATAACAAAGATAATCATAGTTTGCTACTTTGGCTATTTTTATCCATAATCCTTCGGACCAACAAGTCGGCTTACTAGTGCATGGTTGATCGTAACGTTAACAACGACAACCTATGTGAACACACCCACATGGTCCCGGACCCATCGTTACCCCACTTGCATCTAGGTTTCCCTCTCTGGGGGTAGCAATGGTGCAACAACATGAAAGGAGACTCTGGTGTGTGCTAATTAAGTGTGACAATCATGCAATTCACAAGAATAATGAGAACGAACCGACATAATAATCACAAAACACATAGAAATAGGTAGATATAGAAATCTCACAAAATAAAAATTAATACATGGATACAAATATAATCCCCAAGTTAATTTACTACTCCCTAAGCATTGAACACAAGTATTTCATTGGATTCAATGCCTTTGGGCAAAAGAGAAATAAAAAGATGAAAAGAAAACAACCTAGAGAGAAGGAAGAGTATTTTCTCTCTCTAGCCTACTCTTGAAGATGAAAACTGGGTATAAACTTAAACCCTAGTAGACAAAGACCCATATGTACATTAGTAGGGAATTGGGCCTAAAAACCCTAGCAACCGCAAATGGCACGGGGGGTGGCATCTGGCAAGATCCGTGCTAGCCGAGACCCTCTCGTGCTGGCGCGGGCCATTGGTCCTAGAAAAGCTCGTGGCCTTGTTCCGACATAGATCGTCGGTCAGCATGGGACGTAGGCCTCATGCTGGCGTGGTCCGTGTAAACCGACACTGACCTTTGGCTGGAGCTCCATTTTTATCTTCTGATTCTCATATCATGTCATTTGGCATGAACCGTCAACCAAATCCTTATTTTTCTCATTATCATGGCATGGAACACTTCATTCTTCACACCCCGTGGGCTTGTCTTGGAATTATTAACTTGAAACAATGCGGATCATCTGAAACAGAATGGTCTGCACCTATACTTAGCCAAATTTCGGTGTGAAAAGAAGATGTGGGGCACAAGCAGCCGAGCTTAGCATGGTCCATGTTATAGGCCTCTGGCACAACCTGTATTGCTTGACACTGGCCATTTGGAGCTCTGGCATGGGCCATGCTAGGAACCCTTTGTGCCGACCTAGTGCGGTCCATGTTGGCCATGGCTGGTTTAACTAGCTAACTGGTTTGTTTGGCTACGGGT